>MU718056.1:24734-47321 GCA_026770625.1 Nicotiana glauca
ACGAAATAATATAATTCAATTGGACTGAATTCAAATAATATTTTAATTACTGAGGAAAATAGTGATGGAAATTCACAAAAAGATTTCAAATAATTAGCACGAAGCCCAAGTATGGCAATAAACCCAAATCATGATAAAAATCAATAATTCTTTATCAAATACGCGGTAAAATATCAACCGGGATGGACCAAGTCAAAATCCTTAATAGTAAATGGCCCCGCACTCGTCATACAACGTGTGTCCCATCTCAATATAGTAGTATGTTGTGCAATCCGGGGTTTCAAACCCTCAAGGCATCATTTAAAATCATTACTCAACTCACGACGGCCAAAAGACTGCTCCGCGATACCTTTGTCTCTCAAATCAATCTCCAAATGTCTCGAATCTAGCCACAAAAATTCGATTCAGTTAATAAAAATTACAGGAATTAATTCCATATAAAATTTTACATTTTCCATAAAAAATCTAAAATTTCACTGAAAATTCGCCCGTGGGGCCCACATCTCGGAATCCGGCAAAACTCATAAAATCCGACAACCATTCCGATACGAGTTCAACCATACCAAAATTATCAAATTCGGACAACAATTCGGCCTCCAAATCATCAAATTTTATTTTCAAATCTCTAGGCCTAAATACCCGGTTTACACCTCAAAAATACATAATATAGCTTGAATATTCAATGATAATTCAATAATATTGACCAACAATGATCATAAGGGACTTACCTCAAGAATTTCCGTGATTTTTCGCTCAAAATTGCCCAAAATCCGAGCTTGGAACTGAATAAAATGGACTGCTCGCCCTTTAACTGCTCAGAATTTTTTGGGGTACTGTTCACACATACTAGCACTGTTCACGTGTGCGGGGCATTGTTCACGCGTGCCGGGTTTTGTTCACACTGCTAAAAAAATTCAGCAGCTATCCAAAATAATTGCAACAACTTTTATTTTCACTAAAATGGCTCTAACTCCGTCATACGAACTCGGAATTAGACGATTCTTGTTCCTGTGAGTCACAAATAATAATACGAACACAACCCTTCAATCAAAACTGAATTCGGAGCTTATTTTCCCAGTTCAATACCCATTTCGCTCATTAAACAATTAACTCACATTTCACGTCAAAAACCCAATCGCGGCTTGATGAAATTAAACCAAAATTTTCTGATCAGTCCTATAATTCATGATTTAAATTTTGGAAGTCTTGAAATCAAATATCGATCTCTGGAACTAAAAATGGTCCTTTAGATCATTACAGATTTATGCTCAAAACAATAAAAATCTTCCAAAAATGACCCGTTGGGCATCCGAAACACACCCGAGGTCCCCGGGACCTCAACCAAAAGTACAGACATATTTTAATACCTCATTCAAACTTGCTCGAACCATAAAAACCCTATCGTTAACATCAAAATCATCAATTTTCATCAATTCAAGGCCTAAGTTAAACTAAAACTTTCAAAACTCATATTCAATCAAAAACCCTAAACACCTCCGAATCAACTGAAATTTTGCACACAAGTCCAAAATTACCTAACGAAGCTACTGGAACTGTCGGAATTCCATTCTGACTCCCGGATCAAAATTTCACCTATCAACCGGAAATCGCCAAAATACTAACTTCGCCAAAATAGGCTAACTTCTTCATCGGACCTCCAAAATTAATTCCGATTGAGCTCCTAAGCCTTAAATCATCCCCCGAAATTAACCGAATCCTCAGAATTCAATACCGAACCCTCTAACTCACAAGTCAATGTCCGGTTTACTTTTTCAAACTAATCCTTCATTAAAGAGACTAATTGTCCCATTTCCTACCAAACTCGATCCGAATTGACTCAAATTCACCAAGTACACATATTGAAATATGAATAAGCATATAATGGGGAAAACGGGTAGGAAATACAGGAGACGACGGGTCGGGTCATCACAGAAATCATGTACTGGTTAGAGGCATTCTAATGGTTAATATGATGCTCCGGGGAGAAAGACAAATGACACTCTTATCCACCAAAGAAGGTGGAATACCAAGGGTAGCAAAACTCCCCTCACATGACAATGATATAGTCAATTATTCTAGAAGTCGAATGGGAAGAAAGCCACGTAACCCATCCAATCCGACCCATTTAAGACTTTGAAAAAAAAAGGGGACACACTTTGCTTTGAAACCATAGCAATATAAGCTTGAACTTAGGGGAAATAATTACTTTTGGAACCCACGAGACAAGCCCACGTAGCCCTAGAAGATCGATAACAATGGCGAGAAAGTATTTTAAAACCATTACGAGTTGGTATAAAATAAGACCTCAAAGTGCCCATATGGATAAGTTCGAAATAATAAAATGTCTTAATGCATTTATCGAGAAGGAGTAACCTGGGTTATCTAGTCACATGGATAAGCAGAGCAGATAAATGGTTGTTAGAATAACATCTACAAAGAATACCAATAATATTTATTTATTCCAACTAAAGGAATATGTACCCTTCCTTAATGCTACAAGGTTTCCTCTTTGATGCCATGAAATGTAAATGAATTTTACAATGAGAGTTATCAGATGAAATAGATAGTAGTGTAGCAAAACTAATGAGCACCATTTGGAACCAACAAGCTTAAACTAAGTTGAAGATATTAGAAGTCCATAGTAAAGGGGGATTTACCCACTTTCAGTGTCCTTTTAGAAAATGGTACTTGTAGAGTATAAAAATGAGGTGAATTTAATCGAATCGTATAGTTGGATGACTAGTCAAGACATTGAGATAATAACGCATTGAAGATTATGGGTAAATAACACACCATGCAAGACAATTGAAAAGAAAGTGAAAGAGCCTTATGGAAGTAACCTTTACATTGTATACACTAGGAAGGGTGGTAATATAAAGCGATTACGAGAAGCTACATTTTTGAAAGACGATCTCTGTATGATGTCACGTGATGTATAGCTCTAGAATTCAAAATAATCCAATTATGTTTAGCAATTAAACTTCATAATGAAGCACTACAACACAGTTTTACACAACCAGCTATTACTGGCCACATTGGGAGATGCTATAAGACTTGACTGAGAGAAAGGCTTTGACATATAAATGTGTTACTAGGTGTATTTCTCCTTGTTCAACCCAAAACCTAAAGGCGAGAGTTAGACTGATAAGTAGATCGTTGGACTGGCACAAGTGTAGATAATCCATTATTGGAAAGTGATCATTCAATTTCAGTAATTGCGACATGCTATCAAACCTTGATGAACATGAGGTGGTATGGGAACCCAATGAGATAGTATAGAATAATCATGGAGGGTTTGCAGATGTTCATAATGAGTTTTTCATGGATTTTGACTTGAGAACTACGCAGATGCTAATGAAATACAGAAAAACAAGAGAAACAGATGTTGTGCTATAATAACCACCGAAGGTGTGCTTGGCCTTGACAGAGAGCCTAGTAGGGGTTCTTACAAGAAAGGAAGTGTTACAATGGCTCATAGAAGGATATGTTCTCTCATGGTTTTCGAACAAGTGTGGGGAAACTGGCATAATGGATTCACTAACTAAAGAACACAATGAACACATGTTATGGAGGTGTAAAGAGAAAATAAAATTTGTTATGAGCTGGACATGCTTCTGCTATATTAACTCCCAACTGCAATATACGACCATGCCACGAGCAGCCATAATGATAGAACAAAGTGAGCTACCTACTGCGGGATGTCCCAAGTGGACATGAAAGTTATGGCAACACAATAATTTCCTATGACGGGGATGTGAGGATCTCAATTTTCAGAGAGACTTTATGCACATGGTGACCATTTCAATTGACGTGCACTCATGTGAGTGTTATGGTATGCTCTGATGTTACTAGGCAGTGAGAAGCTTTCATGATGATATTCGCAAGAGAGTAGAATGACTGTTCGAACCATATAAGCCATATACACAACTGAGTAAAAGAGTGACTCGAGAAGGATTGCAACTCTGGGATGCTTTGCATGGAACTTGACACCACATAGGTAAATTTTTACGACGGTGCATATATAGGCACGAGCGAGTAGATTTTGTTTGTTTAAATAAAAAGATTATGTGCAAAATTCATTGGATATAGTCCCTTGGTAAGAATTTAGGAAAAGCAAGTGGGAAGTATCAACCCTAGAGTTATAACTCAATTTAAGGGCATAATTATAGAACTTTCCACAAGAATGTAAATATGAGAATTCATAATAGAGTAGATTCACGAATAGTGCGTATCGTTCAAAAGAGTTGATACACGCAATGTTTTGTTATTCAACATCTTGTTAAGACCACATTTAAGAGAACTCTTCAATATCGATGTACATATACAATGAGTAGAAATTTTCATTTGACTCCCTTAATGACGTTAGGTTGATAGGGCAATAGCTTAATTGATACCCCTCGACTCCACATCCTTAACGTACATAGGTAACATACTGATATACTACATGATTTGATGGTGAAAAGACATCAATAGAGACAAGGACACTCCCCTCTTAGCGATATGTTTTACCAATCTATCCACAACTCAATACATTCTCCTAACAAGTCCTTGGGCAATCCACTTAGACTCAATAGTGGGATCAATCCCTCCTTACATGCTTCAAATTCGCGGATTATGGTATCAAGGTTACCAATCTTAAGAATAAGTCTTAGAGAGGAAATCAGCTCCCTAACTTGAGCTCTGTCGCACGATTGGAGTATCAAAGAAGGGCGAAATTCCTAAATGTCCGAATAGCCTCCAACTTATAGATGTGGTCGGCAACACTCCGATAAGAAGGACTCTACTAGACACGGCTCTTAGACATCCTAGGACACTTTAAAACCTTAGGCTCTGATGCCAAGTTTGTCACGCCCCAAAATCCGAGGAGCGCGACCCGCGCTCAACTGAGTATACCCGACCGAGCAAGCCTGTTAGGTCTCATTCTACCCATACTAACTCATGAATAAATACGAGATGGACTCCATTAATCATATTCTATGAACATATCGTTAACGATTTCCTTTTTATTTTCATTAGCAACTTCATTCGCCATTTTAAAGGTATTACAAGTTTTATACATTATTGTCAAACATCAATATTTCTATTTTGAAGTCCAATACTAGACACTACCCACAACCTGTCTACGGAGCCTCTAAATATAACTGAAGATAATATGGAAATGCCGGGCAAAAGGCTCTGACTATACCTTACACAAATACCAAAATAGACTCTGGAAGAAAGATGACATGAGCCACGCAGGGCCCCGAGAGGAAAGGGGCTCACCAATACAGCTGACGGAAAAGTGGAGGAGGTGCTACTGCCGGTGGACTGGAGTACCTGCTATAGAACCACCTACAATCATAATACGAATGTAGCGACCCCGGCAAAAGGGACGTCAGTACATTTGAATTGTACTGGTATGTATGAACAAACTTTACCCCAAGCAAAATCAAACAATACACAAGTAATAAATAGTAATAGAATCAACGATCAAATGTACATGAAATGAACAACTAAAGCCAAACAAGTTTCACAATCTCTCCTTTTGCCCTTTCAACATTATTTTATCACATTAATGATTTTACAAGTTTCACATATTTTCATGTCAATGGTGATTTCGATCAATTTTTCTACCCTTATTACCTCGGCCACCCTTATCACCCCAACCCACAATTTATCATTTTGTGTTATGGCGCGCAATCCGATCCCATCGGACAATCACATTTCACAAATAATACAACAGCCACAACAATTCACAAAGAACAACAACAACAATTCTCAAGAACTACAACAACAATTCTCAAGGAATAACAACAATATTTCACAAAGAATTTTCATAACCATCAATACCATATCCATCATATACAACAACCCAATGTACAATTTAAGTCACAACGATAATTGCCCACAACAAGACACATATAATATTACTACAATTGTTTCAATTGCATCAATTACGATTTCTTTCCATCATTTGTTACACAGCTCTTACCACACCAAGACATTCACACCCACACATTTGGTTTGTTGCCATTTACTTGCACCATCATATCAGAAGACTTAACCAACAATGTTCAAGGCACATTAATCACAAGTATTTACAAATAGTCCATGTAAGTAAACACATACCAATTACTCGTACATCAAGCAAGGGGACTTTACAAAGTTAAAGTTAGCCATACATATCTCGTTTAAGCTTTTCTTAAGTTACTACAATATTTCAAAAATTCTAACAATTCCAATCTACTTTGAGACATAACAAAATTGAACACAAATTAGAAAGGTATTCATGGTTTCAGCTCATTTGAGCATCTTAATTTCAAATCTTTTTTTCAAGGTTTTCCTTCATTCCCCAACCAAATCTTTACTTATTTATGTCAAACAATCTTCCCACAAACCCTATTTGTACATGCGTGTATACATAATAGTATTACACCCAAGAATCATACCTCAATACCCCATCTCATACCCCAAACTCGAAATTAAAGTCTAATGTACAGAATGTTACCTCTTGGATGTAGAACTTATGATTGGGCTCTTTGATTCTTGAAGGTAGATGCAAGGTTTGGATGATTATGAAGTTAGACCTCTCCTTTCTCTCTATATATTCTCTCATCTCTCTCTGAAATCAGTAAGAAATGACCCCAAAATGGACCCCAAAGCCTATATATTGAAATAGGGTCGGGTTATAAAAATTAGAAAATTAACCCTCCGATGTCGGGTATGCTATAGCAGAACGGACCGCAAAACGAGAATGCTGGCCGCATAATGCACTGCAAAATTGGCACCAAAAACTGGGCTACACTGGCCCAGTTTGCGATAGAAATGCGACAGGTTTTGCGGTCACAGATTTGACATAGGATCGCATTTTCTAGCCTTTGGTAATTTGATCATAATTTTGTGTAGGAATGTTCAAATGACGAACGGTTTAAAGCGTTGAAAACTAGACTCGAAGACCTTTCATTTGATAAGTAATTCATCATACAAAACCTTATACATATTAAGATATGCTCGTTCAAAGTAGGGGCTAGTGCAAGCTCATTTTGAATTTTAGCCTCTTATGAACTTTTCTAAATTTTCTTAGATTTAGGCCTTTTCTTGGACCCCAAATTACTTACCATAAGACTGATATATATATATATATTTACCAAATTCAATTGATGTACACTATATTAATAGCACATAAAATATTATAATAAGCCTACGTGACACCACGAAATCCTAGGTTACTTAGCGAAATTTTCCGGGGCCTTACATTTATATTCAATGAAAGTAATCGACTTTGTGATAATTACCATGTTATTTTATTTGTCAGGGCAAGAGGGTGAATAAACTTTTATTTTCAATTTTGACATTGGATTGTATAAAAGACTTCGAAAAAGTATTGGAGAAGGATATCTTTATCATTTTCATATTTACTCCGGATTATTATTCCATCATCTATATGGGATAGAGTAAACCCAGTTGTGGGTCTAATTAATCCCATTGCCATATTTCAAATTAAAAAATTCAATCAAGAGCGGAATAAAATAATTTTGCATCTAATCTCAAAATTATTATCCTTAATCCCACATGCCAAACGACCCATTAAAGTACTTTTTAGGACATCATAAGCTAAACTGGTGTCTCCAGTATTGCAGTTACACCTATTTCCCGGAAATAATAGATTTTCAGGCCTTCTCAACCAATTAATATACACAAAACAGGAGATAAATATATATTTTCAATGTGAGAATTTGGAACATACACAATATCAAAGTATATTACTGGATTTTTCATCTTATCACTACTTTTCATGTAAACATCCACGTAGAAGGGTGTTTATGTTGGCTACCTTAAAAGAAGCTTGTTGTGTGGGTGAAATGTCAGGCTGTAGGTAAGGAACCAGGGATCCAGTGTATTAGTTGCGGGTTCCTGTGAACCCAGTAACTTTCATCTAGTTCCTATATTTGTATTAAAAAATTTATTAAATATATAAAAATATTTAGCTTGGAGCCCAATTCGTTAACCTAGTTATTATTATATATTAACTTGAAATTTTTGTAAGAATATATCCATAAACTTAAAATTCTAGATCCGCCTCTATAAGAAACACGATGAAAGTGGAATAGCTCACACAAGTGAAGGAAGAGGAGGAAATGAAATATCATTAATATTGTCCCTTTTATTTGCGGGTAGGTTTAAATTTATCCTTTATATATTATTTTGAGATCGTCTCTTAAATTTGTGAAAGTTGAGCACTTTTAGTCTCCTTTAACACTAAACCTAAGTGCACACAAAAGTTTTTCCAATTATTATTCATAAGATAAATTTAAAACAATTGACTGGAACATTATCCTCAATACTATTATTTCATATTCATAACGTTCAATTAGATAGATATCCTTGTCTTAAAAACGAGGATCAACTTCTAATTCTCAATTTTAACAAACTTAAGGGACAACAAGTACTCAAGATAATATATAAAGGGTAAATTTTAGAAATTTTTACCTCATATAGTAAAGGCTAACATCTTATTTATTTTAAATAAATATTATTTAAAAAAAATTATATTCTATAGATACCTTTTAAGGTTTATAGCAAAATATTTAATTTTGGTAACCTCCTAGCTCTAAGCCACTAAATACGCTAATCAGTTACAATATTTTCTTTCTCTCTCTACTTTGATACATCCCATTCTCTTCCCCCGTCCCATTAAAATTTCCTCTTCTCTGTCTAGTTCGCTTGTGATTTTCTCCTTCGACGATATCCTCCATTGTCGTAGTGAATAACTCCTTTCCTATGTATGTGAATGAGCCCTAAAACAACATTTCTAATGTGTTTTCTAACTTCAGACTCTGAAAGCCCTTCTACTGAATTGTAGTAGTGAAGACGATCGGCTAAGCTTCCTCCAGAGGCATATTCGAGAAGTAAGTTGTAAAGGGTGACACCATCTTCTTGGGTAATATTAACTCTGAAACAGTGAATAATGTAATGCGAGTCTTCAAACATGTAGAGGAGTGCCCTTTCTTCTTGCAACAATCCAGAACGGTTAACTATGCAAGATTTAACAGCAATGGGGGTAGAAGACTAGAAGACGCTCTAACGCTTTGCATTGAAATTAGGATTTGTTCTTGAACAAAGACGACAGAGTTTAAGGCTGAACGACTTGATTTTCTGTTAATATATTTCAATATATTTTTATGTATTTCATTGTATTCATTGTCTTTTTTTTTCGTTGTAATTCAATGTATTTCGTTGTATTCCATATGTATTTCATTGTATTCACTGCCTTTTTTTTCCATTGTATTTCAATGTATCCCGTTGTATTCTATGTATTTCATTGTATTCACTGTCTCGCTATATGCTATGAATGTATTCATATATTTTTTTAATTAATATAATTTATGTATTCGGATGTATTATATAATTTTTCTGAAGATTGCTATATTTTTGGTATATTTTTCGGTTGAGAATCTTTTTTATAATTGAAAATATAAAATTTGTGTGTTATAATTGAGTTTGTTGAGTTATATTAGGAGTCTATTATGTTAATTGATTCACTTTTCGTCTTAAAAACAATGTAATCCCCTATTTCACGTCGTGAATACAGTCGAATACAATAATCTGTCCAGCTATAATCCCACGTTTCACTCCATGAATACAGTCGAATAAAATCGATTACAACAACTGATTAGCTGGACTTCCCTGATTCACGCCTATTTTTGCTACTGTATTCATGAATACAATAGCTTAAATACATCAAATACATTTTATAACTACAAAAAAAATATTTATAATCTGTAATATAGCAAATTGTATCTATAGATGACTAATTATTACTAAAAGATAATATTTTATGAAAATATCTCTAAATTTTAAATCTAACCTCAAACATAAAGGATAATTTTGACTAAAAAACCCGATGTAATTCTATAGGACATGAATAAAGAATTCTGATCTCATCCACCTAATTATCCACCCTCCAGAAAAGAAAAAGATAAAGAGTAGTACTAATATTTTAGTAATCAAAATATATGAGAGATTGAAAAACCACAAAGCAGGAGAGCAAGTTGACATATATATTTGAATATAATGTAGATTTCCAAATTAGATTAAGCTAGTCGACAATTTTCATTTATAAAATTGGCTTCCCAAGGTAGAACTCAATAATTAAATTTTTTGTCTCCCTCTTTGGATAATTAATAATGTTGGCCTTTTTGTTCATTTAGTGGAAGCTATTGACTTCTCAGTGAAGTAGCTACCATATTGTATTTTGTAGGTGCAAAGGGTAGATTTATAAATGGAGCTAAACCTATCACCCAACAATTATTGTCTCTTCATCTTCTCGAAGGCCATAGACAAACACCTTCACTGTCCCTCACTGCTTTAGCTACTTTACTCTAAAATGCCACTTTTTCAACTCAATATAATATGGATGAAATACTAGCATAGACTTGTAAAATAATCGCAAAAAATACTAGCATAGACCCCACTAAGTGGGATTATACTGGATTGTTATTGTTGTTGTTGTTGTTGTAGTTTTAGATGTAAAATAATAGCAACTCTAAAGTTGGTAGGATTGCATTACATAAAATAATGTATGCATTAGTTTTCTATATTAATAATATTTTGTTTGGTACATTTTTTGAACTCATATATCACGAATTAGTTTAGTTAAAGATAAAATTACCCTTTAAAATTTATGCTTGATTAAAATATGCTAATATATTAATGCAAGTTTGATACTGAAATTGCTCATTCTATTTATATTTATAATCTACCAATTTCTTCATTGTAAATTTATAAATATGTACTCTACTACTATTACTACGTATTGGAATGCACTTGTAATCAACTCATTTTTCTTTTATTTTTTGATTCAGACTTTCTTTGCCTAATAATCCAAGAAAGTGGGAAATATAATTATATCCCTAGTAGATAAATAAATATTTTTTTTTATAAATAAATATTCAGTTCTATACTACAATATAGGTAGACAAATTAAATATTTTTGTTTAAAATATTTTTGATATAAAAATATTTCTCAATATGTGTTTCTTTTAAACGGATAAAGTGATGGATTGTATGAGGGTGTTTTTATAAAAAAAATTAATTCTCTTAGAAATTGTACGATGTTTATATACATCAAATCAAATTATGGATAAAAATGTGGCAGTATAACTAATGTTATACTAGCATTATTCTTGTGCACACTACCAAACCACACCTAACTAATTCAAAGTACTCCCTCCGGTCAACAATAAGTGACCAATTAGCCTTGGGCACACCCTTTGAGAAAATACTAAATTCTAGACAAAAATAGCTAGTGTGATTAAATTACTCTTAATTACATGTTGCTGCATAATTTAGTGTGAGGAGTAAAATACATTTTAAAGATACGTAGGGTAATTTTGTAAAAACAACTTTAATTTTTCTTGATTATATAAATAAATATTTATTTTGGATCAAAATAAAAAATTGTAAATTGTTTACTTATTGTGGACCGAGAGTGATTTTTTTTGGTGACACAAAATATGTAAATCCTCGAGATAACGAACTTTTAGGCCTTTTCAACTAATTAACTGAATCCTAGATTATATAGCTTGAATGGATCTTTTTGTCTCGACTTTTCATGTAAAATATGCACGTTGAATGTAGTGTACTTTAACTTTTTATTTTTTTTATTAATAATAATAATAATAATAATAATATGTATTAACTATCTATTAGGGATTGTTTGGTAGGATAAAATAGTACGTATATTAACTTTGATATTATTAATCCCTTATTTAAGGAGTACTATTTTTCAACCCACGTATAACTAATACTCATATAAATTATACATCCTATTAAATTATTCTTATACATAGCAAATTATGACATTAGTAATACCATGAATTTTAATACATGGATAAGCATGTATAAAGACAAAATTATCCTTTTAAGATAAAAAATAATTTTAGCATAACTAATCTCAGTATAACAAATCTTAGCATTATTAATCTCACATTATTATTACACCATATTCGATCGGTACTTTTTTATACACCCTACCAAATGATCCCTAAATTTTAAACTATTTACTGTTGGCCCTTGAAAAACCTCCATGAAACAATATGAGTAATATGATTTCATATAACCTACTTCAACCTTGTTGGATTGATGCATCTAGTCGATTATTGTTGTATTTAAATCTACTTAAAAGGGTTGAAGGGGAAAAGTTACAAAAAAAAAAAAAAAAAAAAAAAGATTAGACATTGGTACAAGAGTCTATGCAGGGTTCGGACATAGATTTAGTTGAAACTTGAAAAAATAATTTTTGAAAAATAATTTTTGGAAGTTGAAATTATGTTTGGACATGTATTTTATTTGAAAAAAATTTGAAGTTTTGTGAGTGGGAGAACAAGTTTCACCCAAAAACTACCCTAAACTAGATTTTGGGAACTTGAAAAATAATTTCAGAAAATTTTCAAAAATAGATCATTAATATAAGAACAAACGTTTCCAAAAAAGATTTGCAAAACGTTGCCAAAATCTATGGCCAAACGGGAGCTAAGAGCTCATTTAGACATAAGAAGTTTTTTACTTTTTTAGAAATTTTTTTTTTCGAAATCAGTATTTGGCCATAATTTTTTTTAATTTTCACTTGAAGATAAATTTAAAAATTTTCGAAAATTTGAAAAACTTCAAAAAACTGTTTTTCAAAACTCACTCACATTATTCACAAAACTTAAAAACCAATCCAAAATTATATTTATGTCCAAACACAACTCGAATTTTCAAATACCATTTTCCCTTGAAAAAGAATTTCACATTTTTTTTTGAATTTTACAATTCTTAGGTCTAACAACAACAACAATAACGACCCAGTATAATATCACTTAGTGGGGTTTGGGAGGGTAAGTGAGATTATACTAGGTTGTTGAGAGGCTGTTTCCAAATAGACCCCCTGACATTCTTCCCTCCAAAAACTTCTCATCTTGCTATTAGGGAAACTCGAACTCACAATCAATTTATTGGAAGTGAGGGTTGCAACCCCTGTCCAAACGCCCACTAAAGAAACCACTCCCAAACTGGTAGATTGATAGCTCGGGCACCAAAATTCATGCACCTATAAATCATGTCTGAAACTGTGGACTATCTCTGAATATTACTTCCCAGGGGGCAAAAATATCAAACAGCGGTTTGTTGGGGGCGGGAGAGAGTTGGTAACAATTAACAAGTAGGAGTGTCGAAAAAATCCGAACCAAACCGAAAATTAAATTAAATCGACCAAAAAAAATTGATATTTTTTAGTTTGGTTTGATTTTGGTTTTGAATTTTAAAAATCGATCAAATTTGATTTGGTTTTGATTTTAATGAAAAAATAACCGAACCAAGCCGACTATATAAGTAGCTATTTTAAATTTATTATTACACTTATATATATATATGTATATTTTTATACAAAGGTTCAAAAATTTTATGGTCAATGTTAATCGTTTGCACTTTTAGTACAGTTATTTACCTTTATATTCTAGTTTGATTGGTAGTTTTCTTTTGTTAAGTGTAAGAATTCATTTCATGTTAAAAAAATATATTTTTAATTGAGTCCTTAAATTATTTATCACTAGTATTTGATTCAATTATCATCAATATATTTTAGTAAATAATAGATTTCTCAAAGAGCAATTGATTTGATAGTGTTACGTTGAAAATGTGGTCGTCGTTATATATGTGTGGTAGTGTATGTCTTATATTTAAGTAAAAAACGACAAATAACCAAAAAAGCGACATAAACCGAATCGAGAAAAAACCGACTTACTTGGTTTGATTTTTTTTTTGGGAAAACCCAATCCAAATCGAACCATTTAACAAGCCATGAAATTAAAAGCATTTGGACAAGCATCACTTTCACATCCATACACGGAAAAAAAAAGCTTTAAAAATAACCAAATGAAACTTATCATTTTTGAAATATACTGATAGGATAATAGTGGGACTTTAACATGAAAGATAAAAGATGAACCCAAATATTGCTACATTTTTACAAAAATTTACATAGTTGATATGCAATTAGGCAGGCCGCCCAATGGCAGCATAGCAAGATAAAAAACAAGAAAACAGCAAAAGGGGTTAAAAACACAGCACACCTACACAGAAACGCAGAAAAGACCGTGTACAATAAACCTTTGTCATCCCATCTTATATTGAAATTGCGCATAGCGTGAGCTTAGTACACCGGGCAAGGGCGACTGTACTTTTTACCACAATTGAAGCAGTATCCATCAAGCAAAGCTCTCTTGATTCTTGGTAGATAGCCGCTTGAGGAATTCATAGGTAGTAATCATAGTTGTTGCAGACATGGACATTGATGCCCACCTTGGTCCTAATCCTCTGTAACATGCTGCAAATCCACCTTCCTTAACCAAATTCCTCACTGTCTGTAAAATTGTTGGTGATTTCTGACCATTTCCTTCTCCATCTAAGACTTGTAATCTTGTCTTAACAGTGTCAAGTGGCATTGTAACTAATGCAGAAACCCCACTAGCCATTGCAGCACTTAGCCCTTGAACAGCCACCACTGATTTCCCATCTGGCCTATAACCATTCTCATCTTTCTTGCAACAATAGCACCCAATACAACCCCAAATCACTCTGTGTGCAACAGAGTAAGATCCCCACCAAACTGCATTTGAAGGTGCATAAGTCAGTATTGAAATACCAAATCCCCTATACAATCCTCTCAATCCATCACTATAAATTATCTTCCTAAACGCGTCGATTCCACCATTGTAATTCTTCAATCTAAGAGCACTACAACAAGAAGTATTCCCATTTCCTTGTACCATTAGTCTCTGACTCACAACATCAATTGGTGTCCACACCAATTGAGCAGCCATAGCAGCACTAAGCCCTGCAGCAGCATTAGCAATAGTCGAGGCCGACGCCTCGGAAAATCCTAGCTGAACCGTGGCAGATCCTACATTACTTTTGGTCATTTCAAGTGCCCCCATGTACAGTGCACGTGCAGGGATTGTCCCAGTAAGGGAAGTACCAAATCCTCTGTAAAAACCCCTGAATCCTTCATTTCTCAATATGGAAGCTGCCATTTTTAGACAAGGAATTTGGGTAGTTATCACCTGCTGCCGCGTCTTCAACACCACAATCGGGTAAAGTGCTGCAGACACACCCGAAAACAGCGCTGCTCCGAGGAAGAAAAACTTAGATTTGTCGAGCATTTCCCAATTTATGTCGGCAGGAAGATGAATTTCCGTTGCTGAATCATCCTCCGCCGCACTCAAACTCATTTTCGCCACTTTTACAATACTTCACCAAATTCCTCCAAATTATTATCCACTAACCAACAAGAAAACGGATGCGCTAAGACGTAATAATTTTAGCTCAGCTCAATCCCTTACTTAGCTGGAGCTTACAACAAATATATTATCTAAAAAAGCACCGAACATATACAAGAAACAAAAGGACAAAGGGAAACCTCAAAAAACAAAGAATTATCTAAAAGTTACTAATACACAAAACTAAAACCAACCCAGATACTTATTTCATGAGTTCTCAAATGGGTCGAGCTCAAATCAGTGAAAGACTATACGTATGAAAAGTTAATAGTTATGTACATACACTACCAATATACCCTTTACGTTTTAGCCTCTATTTATATAAGCAGATTTGAGGGGGAAAGTGAATCAACATATAAAAGATCCAACATTTCCTCAACAGAATTCAAGATCATTGATTATTTTGAGGAAGCTTTTGTTGTTTGAGCAAATTGAGAGAGGGGGGAGAAAGAGACAGGGGTGGCGGAAGAATGAGGAGAAGGAAAAAGGAGAGGGTTATGAAGGCGAGGGTTTTTCGGATCAAGGGGAAATGGACAGGTGTCAGTTGATAGTTCGAGAACATTTCCGTTTTGATCCACTGTGTGTGTATGTGTAAATGGGCATCCATTTGTTTATAAACTATGGGTATAATACTAAGAGGTGGCTAAGACCAGTGGGCTCACCACTTATTTTATGGGCATGGCACCCATTTTCTTTTCTGTTTGTTTTGTTTGGTTCCTTGCATCGTTTTGATCTTGGGACTTTCTTTTATTCTTTTTAAAGATTTATTATTATTTGCACGTATATTTTAGTTAGGAGCAACAACAACAATACAGTATAATATCACTTAGTGGAGTCCGAGGTAGAGAGGCTATTTCCAAATAGATCCTCGACATCCTTCCCTCCAAGAACTTTCCACCTAGCTCTTGGAGAGACTCGAACTCACAATCTCTTGATTGGAAGTTGAGGTTGCTTACCGTCAGAGCAACCCCTCTTGTCCTAGATTTAGTTAAGGGGAACTCAAGATTTGAAATTGGCAGGAACACAACTATTGAATAAAAAATTGAGTAAATGTTGGGGTTGGAATTGAACCGAGAAAGCGTACTAAAAGTCAAGTTGTCCCCCTCTAAATCAATTCATGCATCTACCTAAAATTTGAATCTTAGGGTATCAATAATAATTAAAAAAATAATATATATATATTCGAAGTTACTGGTGGCAGAACCGGAAGGTGACCTTCCTACTCCAAGGGTATGTCCGCCTCTGATTCAATTGGTACATGTAGGGGTGTTCAAAAAAATCTGAAAAATCGAACCAAACCGAAAATAAAACTAAACCGACAAAAAAACCCGATACTTTTTGGTTTGATTTGGTTTTGGTTTTGAAATTTAAAAATCGATCAAATTTGGTTTGGTTTTGGTTTTAATCAGAAAAAAATCGAACCAAACCGACTATAGGAGTAGCTATTTCACATTTATTATTACATCTATATATATATGTGTATTGTTAGACAAAGTTTCAAAAAATTTATGGTAAATGTTAATAGTTTGCACTTTTAATATAGTTCTTTACCTTTACATTCTAGTTTGATTGGTAGTTTTCTTTTGTTTAGTGTAAAAATCTATTTCGTGTTAAAAATAACATATTTTTAATTGAGTCCTTAAATTATTCATCGTTATTTGATTCAATTATCATCAATATATTTTGGTAAATAATAGATTTCTCAAAGGACAATTGATTTGATAGTGTTACATTGAAAATGTGGTCGCCGGAATATGTATTTGATAGTGTACGTATTATATTTAAGAAAAAATCGATAAAAAAAAAAATTCGAAAAAACCGACATAAACCGAATCGAGAAAAACCGATTTAATTGATTTGATTTGATTCTAATAATTAAAAAATCGACTTATTTAATTTGATTTCTTTTAAAGCAAAAACCGACCCAAACCAAGTACATGTGGTTGCACAACCAAGTCAAAAACCGGAAGTAGCTCATTGTAAACTTTAGCACAAAATGAAGCATGATCTCTTATGATAAGTTACAATTCAAATAAAAGAAAGATCACATAAAAAATTCTATTATATTTTACCGTTCTCTTAAAAAAATGTCAATAGTAAAAACAAAATGTTGCACTTAAACTTCGTATGAAGCAGTTTAATTTTTTTTAATCCGTGCTTATAAAGCAGTTTAATTGGTACTCGCTGAATCCGCAGTCCTTTATTTTAGATCTAGCTTTGAGTCCCTTGACTTTATCTTGGGACTGTCAAGATGCCTTAACTAAATTGTACCAGTACCATTATTTTATGACAAAGTTTATACAGTACTCCTCCGGTTCAAAATAAATAATTTTTTAAATATTTTTACACATATTAATAAATCCACCTTTTAGCATTAATTAGCAATAAAATTGATTATATTAACTTTTACTATCTCACATAAACACTCCTAACACATATTCCAACATTATTTACAATGTAGGAAAAAAATAATTAATTCATTCTTGAAATCTGGAAAAACTACTTATTTTGGACCACAAGAAAAAAGCTAAAAAATCACTTATTTTGGACCGGAGGGAGTATTCACTTATACGGTTTAAATCGGTCTCGTTGTACATGCTGATCTCCGACATGATAGGCCAAACTCAAGATATGGTAACTGGGGGCGTAGATCGAGGTAGGGATTTCATCAATTTTGAATTCTAACCATAACACTCGCCCTCGAGGATATCAGGGACATACTTCGGGGTCGGTTATGGCCTTGATTAATTTCGAGGAAAGTTGTCAGGTAGTCAAGCTCGGCAAGCAGAAGACCGTGATATCCATAACTGATCAAATATCATGGTGGAGATCTCGGCATATGTCGACGTGAGATCAACAATTAGTTAATTAGGGGGTTTTACCTTTTATAGAGTTGTACCTAATATAGGACTCCCCTACTATATAAAGGGGAATCTATATTCACCCCATATTTTCTTACGTGGAAGTATGCCATAAGTAAATTGATATAAGCTCGAAAATGAGATGTTACATCCCGCATTTCGTACGTTAAAGTTTCGTCATAAGTTAATCAACGTAGACTCGGGGATGAGATTACTACTTATAACAAGCGATAAGTAAGTGCCGTGAAGGATAAAGATTAAACGAATCAAAAAAAAGTTTCGTTGAAGGTTGTCGATTTGTGATAAAATACGGTCCGAGCCATAATGCCCGGTATTTTTGGACTAGTGTCATACAAGGTACATCATGACCACGATAGTAGGATACGTAAAGTGTATTAAAAGTACGGGTGTCTAACGGTACAGATTTAATCGTAATCGGACCATCCAAGACCTGTTAAAATTGAAACCGGCCTGGACCGGTACAAAGGGGGACGGGTTGGCTGGGTTAATAAGGTAAGGGGGTTGGTCCGTTTACATTGGCCGGGGCTATCGATTAACCGGACCAGTCAAACCCGGTCAATAATTTTTAATGTACAGCCGGTTAATTGGCCCGACCCAGACTGGTATAACGGCTACTTAATTAATTAATTAATTTATTTATTTTTAATAATGGGGCCTTTGAATTTACTCTTTTTTCGTTAATTTACTTGTTGTTAAATGTAAACCTTTCAATTTGTAAGTTTGAATTTTGAAATAAAAGTAGCACTTGCAATTTATAAGTGCAATTTTTTCCCATCTTCATTATATTCTTTATATTCTTACTTTATATTATTATAACTTACAATAGTTTTACAAAAACAAAGTACAAAAAAATAAATTAAAAATTACACTAACCCGACCCCTTGTTCCCGTAACCCTTATAGTTCATTTTTTACCCAGATGAACCCGAACCCATTAAACTCGGTAAGCCTCAACCCGTAACCGGCCCGGAACCCTACCCCTATGGTTCCAAATTTTGCCTACCCAGCCAAGCCTGGCCACCCGTTAGACACCTTTAATTAAAAGTGAGTAGTATTTTAAGTAATTTGAGATAATTCTTAATTATATAAGTAATTAGTTAAATATTAAATTAGTGAGAAATTAATTAGTTGATTAAGGATTTGATGGGTGGTTAAATAAGGTCTTTGGATAATGACCAAAATAATCTAACGTGACAACAAAATTTTGTCCAAATCATGACTCATAATATGAGATTTAAAGGTGGCACACTTGAAAAGGGTGGCACACTTGAAAAGGGTTAGGTGACACTAAGCCTGGAATGTGGGGCCCACCTAAAGTTAAAAATAACAATCCTAAGATCAAAATTAATTCCTAATCTCTTAAAAAGGAGTTCAGCCAAGCTTTCCTTACATAAGTCACGTGAAACCATTCTATTATGCATCTTCATATTACATATCATATAAGCAACGCCCAAGACCTTCAACAACTCAAATTAATGTGAGAGTTTGCAATTTTAATTGAGTATTGTGTAATCTTTCTCAAGATAATTGATTTAGGTATGTTGGCTATCCCTTATTTCTTTTTGGCTTGATCCATGCGATACAAATGAAACGAGCAAATGCACAACTTTCATAAATGATTCTATTCAGAAAAATACTAGAGATACTTATGTTGTTGATTCTCCACGTGTCAGATTATTCTATTATTTGTTCATGAGTCTAAAAAATACGTAAGTTGATAAAGTTTATTTTATGATATCACTCAAAGGCATAATGATCTTATGGCATTTCGAGAGATATTATTGACGTACTTCTTATGCATTGCATTCATTTATATATATACGTTGACTCATGACCAGATGACGTTATATACGCGTATATATGTATTTATATGTATATGGTATATGAGAAAAGGTTACGGCATTGTATATCCATCACCACCTGAACAGCTGGTATACGTTGATGATTTTGCCCACAGTAGCCAAGATGATATGATGGAATGCCCTCAGAGGCCTGATGATGTTATGAAACATGTACCTATGCACGGTATGACATTCATACGCATATGCATGATACTATAATTATTTCATGATTTACAGAGTTATCCAGACTTACAGGTTGAGTCATTTACTCTATATTTCTTCCATGTCTATTATGAACTTATTTATGTGCCTTACATACTCGGTACATTATTCGTACTGACGTCCCTTTTTCCGGGGACATTGCATTTCATGCCCGCAGGTCCTGATAGACAGGCCGAGAGTCCTCCAAGTAGGCTATCAGCTCAGCGAAAGATGTTGGTGCGCTCCATTTGTCCTAGAGTTGCTTGTTTGGTCAGTATGATTTAGACGCGTATTGTTTGGTATGACGGGGCTCTGTCCCGACCTTTATGTTAAGTGTGTCTTAGAGGCTTGTAGGCAGATGTCATGTATACGAATGCTTGTATGGCCTTGCCGGCCTATGTTTTGAGTTTACAAAAGATCATGTTGGCCTTATAGGCCCGTTTATCACATGTATAAGTTTTTATATCAGGTTAGGTCGTCTTATATTGAGTATTCTCTATGTTTATTCTGGTTATCCCATGACGACCCGTTTGGCTCATTTGCCAATGAAATTACAATAAGAAAGATATGTTATGTTGGTACTCGGTTGAGTAAGGTACTGGGTGCTCGTTGTGGCCCATAGGTCTGGGTCGTGACAGTCCGATTATTTGTAAAGGACATTGTAATACGCACTCAGAAGCAATATACTGTTATTTTCTCTTTAAGCTCTTATTCAATTGTGTCTTGATACTGATCGAAGTGCGTACTGTTCAAGGGTGGCTCACCCCCCAAGACTATAACTGTTCAATTCGAGTGGTTTGAATTTATTTGATTATTATTTATTTCAATTGCAATTTAATTTATCACTTTGTATTAGTTTAATCCATGTATCCTTAAAATCACTTACAATTGTTATCCGATTTTGAGGGTAAACATTCACTAAAATACTAAAACATTGCATAAAATTAAGAAGCATTTTTTCGTAGTATTGTTTTCCTAACTATTCGCTATTCAAAATCGCTTATCTGACTAATTGCGTAACACACAAAACTAAAACCAAGAGAAAGGTTTTGTAAATTGACATATTTTTATGTTTAGAAATTTTCTAGTCTTTACATTTGTTGTTCCGCCTCAATATAATAGCATGGTCCTGCAGAAATTGACAAGATTTTATTCAATTTATGTGTCAAAATCTTTCGTGCTACCGAATTATCTGGGAAAGAAAATAGTCAAGTGAGATCCAACTTTTTTTCTTTCCAGAAATGCTGAATTATACTTCATTCAGTAGTAAAGAAATTGAGGGCATATCACATGACATAGGATAGGAGAACATAGAATCCTTTCTCGTGCCAACCATATATAACAAACGGTCTTCTCTCTAGTTTTCCACCCTTTCACGTGACAAACAAACGTCAATTGAAGTACTGACGCTGAATCCTCGGCAGGATATTAATTATTCTAGGTTAACAAATAACTAGAGATCGTATTGAGATAATGTTATCCACTTTTGGTAGTAGGTGTCTAGGTGAGTGGATTTACTTGTACTTTGATTGATCAAAAATTTATTTTATCTATTGTTCTTGCGGAGAGTTGAAAAAAAAAAAAACACTAAATAATGCACGACACGACAAAATAGTAGCAGAAGGATACCCAAGTTTAAACTTACCGGGTAATCGGCATAAAGTATGTATATTTTGATATATATCGCCTCGCATTTTGTTCTTGTTTCGATCATTTGAGCCGTTTAATATGATGATTTGCGCTAAATTATGGTGTTTCTATGTGTAGGAATCATTCGGATGCAATTTGGGACGAAAGGGCGCGAATTGGAGCAAAATCGGAGCAAAAAGGCAAAAAGTCAATTTTGAGGGCCACAGCCAGCGTGGGGCTCTCGTTGTGGCCCAGTTTCCAGTACTCAAATATTTTGAGCGCCAGGGCTAGCACCCCACGCTGCCCTAGACGCTCGGGTCGCTAGAGTATCCTATTCCGACTTGGACTCGGTTATTTTCAACCCATGACGCCTCCAATTGATATAAAAGCCATCCTAAAACCTATTTTGGGGGGGGGGGGGGATGAGAAACTTTTTTTTTGAGAGAAAAACACAAGCACAGAGCCGCCGTGGAGGCCGAAATTCATCAAGTTCCATCTTTCTTCCTCCAACCTTAGTAATTTTTATGTTTCTTTGTATGATTTGTTGTTTTACTATCATGTCTACGTGGAGCTAAACTTCACGTTCTAGGGTTATGGTTCTTTCATGTCTATTGTTATTCAGATATTGATTTTGATTTCTTAGTTTATCATATTGGTTTATTTATTCAATCCTGCACTTAATTATTTGATTGCTTGATCACCAATTGAATACGATCTAGGAATCTAGAGTTGAACT
>MU718056.1:48119-58571 GCA_026770625.1 Nicotiana glauca
CATCAAGTTCCATCTTTCTTCCTCCAACCTTAGTAATTTTTATGTTTCTTTGTATGATTTGTTGTTTTACTATCATGTCTACGTGGAGCTAAACTTCACGTTCTAGGGTTATGGTTCTTTCATGTCTATTGTTATTCAGATATTGATTTTGATTTCTTAGTTTATCATATTGGTTTATTTATTCAATCCTGCACTTAATTATTTGATTGCTTGATCACCAATTGAATACGATCTAGGAATCTAGAGTTGAACTCGAAAGTGGGAATTCTAGATTGCATATAGGATTGAGTAGAGCATGTTCTTAAACCTGGGAATTGGGGAACAGATTCGCGTTTAGGATAGACATATACCTAATTGTAGAGCTGTCAATACGGGGCGAGATAGCAATTGACGGGCTGGGCTGGGCTAGCCCACCATTTTGATGGGCCTTATAATGGTTAGCCCACCCCAGCCCTATGTGGGCCGCGGGCCCCCACGGGCCAGCCCATCATTTTTAAAAATATAATTTTATATTTTTTCTTTAAGTTCTGACCTAAAAAAAGATAATTATTTAAAAGTTAAAAAATATCTTGTTGGAAAAAATTTGCAAAACTTAATAACTTTTTATATTGTTCCAATATATCACAATAAACACTAAAAAAAAGTAAAACACAAGATTATATTTCATTCATTAAAAGTTAAAACTTAAAACAAACTATTTAAGAGAACGTTGATGATGCTTATGAGATATCCAACACATCATATTCGTCAAACACATTTGAATCCGCTTGTAAGGTTGTCTCAACATCTTCACTTTCATCTACAATTCATATGCAATAGTAATTAATTAAATATTAAAATAATTAAATTTTAAAAATTAATAATATTTAAATTCACATAAAAAAAAATTAGCAGTTTGAGTTTGAGAAAACTTGTGCAGCCAATTTCGAATAGTAACAAGTGTTTGGACTTTTTCATAATAATTGAAATTTTTGTACTTTGTAAGAACACGCCACTAATGCCAAATGTTGATTTCAATGCTAGAATGGTAACAAGAAGACTAAGTACATCACGCACAATCATTGAAAGATATCGGGATATTTTCTAGAATGTTCCTTCCAATACATGACAACATCCATCTCTTGAAACTTCTCAAGATCAAGTTGTGGTAACATGACAATATTCTCTTAGTAAAGATCCAATTCTGACTTTCTATCTCTAAATGTAGTATACTTTTTATTTTTTATATATTTTAAATAAATATTTAATTAGGCCCACGGGCCAGCCCAGCCCAGCCTCAGTCAAGCCTCACGGGCCACGGGCTTACTCGGGCTGGGCTTAAAAGCCTCATTTTGAAACGGATTCCAAAAATTCTAGCCCAACCCTGCTAAATCACGGGCTGGGCTGGGCTGGGCTGGCCCAACGGGCAAAGCCCATATTGACGGCTCTACCTAATTGCCTTGTTTGGTTGAATTGCAGGAATTATAAATGCATTCTTGTTGATTATAACTCCATAGACATATAGGCGTTAGGTTAGCTTGAATATGCGAGTAAGAACTCGACAGATTCTTATGAGCAATAGTAACCTTGTCAACCAATAAACAAGATAAATTAATTAGTCAATTCAATTGAAGAATACAATATGGTTGTTAGATAGATCATAACCCTAGATCGCTTTCATCTCATTGATAACATAAAAGTCTACTCTTCCTTTGTTCAAAGTTCATTATTTGTTTTTATTTATTTTAATTAGTTTAGAATCAAATACTTCTAGTTTTAATTCTTATTTAGATAATTAGGATAGTCTAATTTAGTTAATAATTAATCACAAGTTCTCGTGGGTTCGACATCCGACTTTTTGTCACTTTATTACTTGACAACAACGTATACTTGCGTGTGCGTTTGACCACAACAATACGGACCAAGAGAAGATAAATAATTTGAAGTACAAATTGTTACAGACACTACCTCATTTGTTTTTTTTTAAAGTTTAAAACGTCTAAATCTGAATATATATCTGAATGTCAAGATGTATATTAAAATTAAGACATTTGAATCTGAATATACATCTTAATATATATTAAGATATGAATACTAAAAAATTAAGACTATTTGATTTTTAACATCTGAATGTATAAATTGATCTTTATTTGAAAATTAATAAACATAAAATTCGAATGAAATACTAATTAATCTAATATTCTATCAATACAATATATAATATTTTTTAAAATATGGTAGTTGTTGGTGGTGATGGCTAACGGTGGTGGTTGTGAATGTCGACTGAGGCGGTGGTTTGTAGTAGTTTTGGTTGATGGTAGTGGTTCATGGTAGTACCTAATGATGATTAGTAGTGGTGGCAATTATGATTGATGATGGTGGTGGTGAGTGGTGATAGTTAATAATGGTGGTGGTGCTGATAGTTGTGATTCAGGAAGGTGGTGGTGGATGGTGCTAGTTTATAATGATGGGCAGTGCCGGCTATGGTTGTTGATGGTGATGGGGTGGTTAGTTGTGGCAGTTGAGATGGATGAGTATTGGTTGTGATTGAGAATGGTGGGGATGGTAGGTGGTAGTAGTCGATAATGATAGCAACTATGATTGAGGATGATGGTTGTGGTGATGATGATGGCCCAATATGGTGGTGGTGGTGGCAGCGGCATGGTGGTAGTTAATAATGGTAGGTGGTGGTTGTAGTTAATAATGAATATGGATGATAACATCTTAATGAAATTGAGTCTCTGTTATAGATCTTAATCATATAAGCCTATTTAAACCTATTAAGTAGCTGTAACTTGTGAAGTAAGAAAAACAAACACATTTAATGCTTAAGATCTGAATAATACTTTAAAAATAAATGCTCTTAATATCTGAGATCTGAATGATTAAGATTCAGACCTCCATTAAATGCAAACAAATGAGGCCTAAGTATATTGAACTAACAAAAATATGGGCAAGGCAACGTAACTAATCAAACTAGAGACACTAAATTTACGTGGAATACCCTTTCAATACGAAGAGTAAAAATTATTGGACCTCTAGCACACAAAACTTAATTAAATCAAGTTACAAAAATTATCTATATTGGCCACAAATTAAGTGTCAAACCATGAGCAACAATAGAAACAGCATTACACAAGCAGTTGAAGAAAAGGAGAGAATTTACCTAAAAGTAAGCTATTGCTCATGCCTCTTAAAGTAAAGTTACAAGCGTCCGAATCTAATAGTTAACGAGTCCAAAAAATACCATTTGAACTGAATTGGCTGAGTAAACATTTTTTGGAGCAAAAAAACACAATTCTCTCTAAAATATAGTCAAGAATGACTGCACCTCTTTGTTTTTTTTTCTTGCCTTGTTTCAAACCTAAAATAAGTCATATTTATTTGTCTTGGATATTAGTGGCCTTTAGAAAAAAGTGTGTTAGGTCCAAAACAACCTTTTAATCCATGTAAGAAGGAAAAAGACCCAAAAATGGAACTAATTGTTCTAACTGATGATGGTTTAAGACTTCAAGTTGTTGGTTCAGTACAGTTAAGATCATGCGTTTGAACTCATTTGCTCTTATGAAAATGTTTAGTTTAATTTTCATTCACGTTTCTGTTGTTGGTATGCTTTTGAGTAGTAATCAGTAGAATCGCTTTCATTTTTATGCTATTATTCGTTGCTTCCGATCAACGATTGGTTTGGAAGTAGCATTGTATGACTCAGGTCAATTGAAGTTTGCATCTTGACGGATTAGTCATTTAGTTGTCGATTGGATTCATATTTGATCTTTTGGATTAGTTTGGCATTTTACCTATTATGATCAGTTAAATTTCACATTAGAACAATCGAGCTCCCCACTTTTCAATTTTATACCTCATATTTCAATTTACAACCAACTAACCCAAAAATAATAGGCTAATATTCAACATCCAAGTCCAATAGGTTCTTAAAATTACTATTATAAAATTCCTCAAGCTTTTAAGTTAACTTTCGAATCAGCAACTATGACTCAAATATTAGTTCAACAAACCAAATTCATTTGGACGGTGAAAATTAGATTTTCTAACAAGCTTAAATTTGTGGGTATAAATTTCAAATTTGATTTTATAAGAAATTTGGAGTGGATGTTATTTAGACTTGTTAGAAATAGTATAAGGAGGTTGTATATAAAATTTGAAGTCATTTAATGGAGATTTAGACTGGTTTTGAACAAGAATTGCAACTGAAAATCGTGGAAGAAGTTCATCTACGGACGCTTGTATAAAGGTGTATAAAAGGGTATAATAGTTTATAAAGTGTGTTTCTACGCTCATATACACTATTATATAAGATTATACATAGTTATACAAAAAACTGACTTCGTCTTCTTCCTTGCGTTTATTCTGAAATTTAACTCAAATCTTGCTCAAATCTACTACAAATCACTTCAAATTTAAATTTTGAACTCCTTTTGATATTTTCAATCAATTGGAACAACACTCAATCCAAACAACTAACAAATTCAAAAAAATCCATTTTGAAAAGCAAAGTTTTGAATGGTCTTCAATGGTGGACTTCTACTCTTCAATTTTCTTACATTGCAACCTAGTGACACAAGAGGAGAAGCAGAAAATACGCGGCCCCTTGAAGCATATGTAGAAGATGTGAGAAGAAGAGATAGTGAAAGCAATGGTTGTGAGAACACAGATTTAACTCTATAGCTTTTAGAAGCAATGGTTGAAAGAACATAGATTTTGAATTTGCTAATACTTTCAAAATATGTATAATATGGGTTAGGACGGGTAAACCTTAAAAATATAGGCCATTTTTTGTTATGGTGTGAAGTCATTAGTTCGGATCCAAATGAATTGTTGAAGTTTAGTTTCTAAATTTTCTGATATTGTATCTGTTGAATCAATGGGGGGTTCAGAAGGGGCTTAAAGTTGAAGTTTACTTGAGTTTAGGGTACATATTTGACGGGTGAAATTCGAAAATAACCAGATTTATAATTGGTAGTTGAAAAATAGCCACAGTTTCAAAAGTAATCGAAATTTAGTCACTTTTCATGTAAAGATAAATTTGAACGAAAACACTGTTCAAAATCCGGAAAGTATTCCAGCATAATATACTGGAGTTCCAGTATAATATACTAGACTTCCAGCATAATATACTGCAGTTCCAGTATAATATATTGCATTTCCAGTATAATATACTGGACTTCCAGCATAATATATTGGTCCAGCATAATATGCTGGAATCCATATACAAGTGCTCCAATCTCTAATATATTATGCTGAAACTTTACGTGTGTTGGACTTTCAGTATAATATGTTGGAAGTTCATATTCAGGTATTATGCTGGAATTTTTCGTATTGCAGCAAAATAGTGACTATTTTTCAATGACTTTATAAACATTGTCTATTTTCCAATGATCAGTGCGAAAACTGGCTAGGCCGTGCTATATGTAAATATTTGATTGCTTTCTATTGTTTGGAGCATAACACTCCAACAGCCCGCTCATATTTGGTAAAAGAGGCTGCCTCTTGGGCATAATTTTTATCAAAACAAGATCTATCCTTTGAATAGTTTGGACAGTCCAAAGAGGGCAGATTTTTCATGATGAACTTGAGGCCTGCTTTTTTTTTTTTTTTTTTTTTGGGTGAACTGGATACTTAGTAAAGTGGCTATTTCTGCAGTCATGACTTGGCAGAAATGGCTATAGCCAAAATTTAGTCGGGTCAGCAATCCAGCCTTCAAGTGGCTGTCAATTCAAATCCAATTTCAGAAGTATCTTAGGCGACAACTAAACGACAAAATATTATGGTATAGCCAGTTTTCACACTGGTCAATGAAAAATAGCCAGCGTTTACCAAGTCAATGAAAAATAGCCATTATTTTGCTGCAACAGGGACCGGTCTAGTATAATATACGGGAGTTCTGGTGCATTTATGTACGAACTCCAGCATATTATGCTGGACCGGTACACTTTGCTAACTTCTGTAAAATTTGCGGGAGACTGGAGCAACAGTGCTCCAAACTCCAGTATATTAATACTGGACAATTATACTTGCTGGAACTCCCGGAAAATTTACTGGAGTTCCAGCATAATTATGCTTGAACTTCCGTAAAATTTGCGGGAGTTCCACCATAGTTATCTTGGAACTCCCGTAAAATTTACTGGAGTTCAAACATACTTATGCTGGAACTCCCATAAAATTTGCTGGCGTCTTTTCTGGATTTTGAACAGTGTTTTCGCTCAGATTTAAAGTGGCTAAATTTCGATGACTTTTGAAACTTGGCTATTTTTCAATGACCAGTGGTGAATCCGGCTATTTTTGAATTTCTCCCCAACTAAACTTCTGCAGGCCCAATTCAACAAACCATTAGCTGGCCGCCAATGCTATCCAAAATGGGCCAATAATTTAAAGGAATTTTTACGTTCCTATGCTATATAGAAAACCTTATTATCATCAATGTTTAAGGTTTGATATAATTACATTTAGTATACCAAATTACCAATTCTATATCATAGTGTATTTTAAGGATATAATTAATGCAGCATATATCTATCCTTAATTCAAGGTACCAAAATGAGCACTTTTTTTGTGTTGTATCTTTTAAAGAAGAGAATTGAAACAAAATATTGAAAAAGCCAAAAGCCATGAATATTACCAGGACTAAAAATAATGTGAATGAGATGGAGTAAAACTTATGGAGGAACATACAAAGTTGGTGTATGATTTTGAAAGCTTCTCGAAAATGCTAAATATAGGTTGAGTTTGTCGGACTTGTTTAGTTTTCAACTTTTGTTTTGCTTTTGGACTTATTGCGGGTTGGTGGGAAGACGTGGAACATATGTTACTTTCGTTATTCTTAATTAGCAAATTTATCTTGGTTCAATCAATCTACTGATTTTTATTACTGATGATTTATTTCTTTTTTCTAGGTGATTTTACTTTATTAGTATCTTCTAGTTTTAGTGTTGTTTCTACTGGTAATAGAAGCATGCTCATTTTGTATTGGGGTTTCAATAAAATATAGTGCTGGAATCTTGAATTTGGTATATCAACTTTCTTTAAAAGATACAGAAGATTTGTAGAAGTTTTAGTCGTTTTTGATTTGTGAAAACAAAAAACAAAGCATCTACAATCAGAATACAAATAATCTATAATTTATCTATAAAATACCTACAAACATGGTATATTGAATTTTAATATCCCAATTCCCATTCGATCGTAGTTTAATTGGAATTTTTGACATAATTGCATTTTTTGCAGAAGATTTATAGAAGTTTTAGTCGTTTTTTATTTGGGAAAACAGAAAACAAAACATCTACAATTAGAATACAAATAATCTATAATTTATCTACAAAATATCTACAAACTGGGTACATTGAATCTTTATATCTCAATTCCCATTCAATTGTAGCATAATTGAGATTTTTGACATAATTGTATTTTTTCAGAAGATTTGTAGAAGTTTTACCCATTTTTTATTTGTGAAAACAGAAAATAAAGCATCTACAATCAGAATACAAATAATCTACAAATTATCTACAATTTCTACAATATGTCTTCTTCTTCTTCTTCGAGTTTCAATCTGAAATTCAGTCAAAACCAAGTCTAATATTCACCAAAATCCCTCAAAATTGAGATATAAACTCCAAAATATATTCCCGATTATTTTCAACAATACCCAATCCAAACAAATAATGATTTTTGAAAATTTAAATTTAAATTCAAAGCTTTCAAGCTTTTTAATGGCTATCAATGGTGAAATTGCTGCTCTCTTTTCATTTGTTTTGTATTACTGAAATTTACGATTAAGAAATAGAGAGAGATGTAGAGAGAATGTCGACGAACTGAGCTTTTGCAGAACTGATTTCTACAATTTGATTCGAATTTGTTGACGATTTTATGTTTTTTTATTTGTGGCTTAAGGAAAAATATCTAAGAACAGAGTTTTTGCAGAAAAGAGTCTATGTAATTTGATTTTAAATTGATGATATAGGATTTGCGTTTTAAATTTGATCTGAAGTTCGCTAAATCAATTAGAATATTCAGTTCCTGATTTGTAGCGCGTCTAATTAAGAAGGAATCAACTCCTAATAATTAGTATTTAATGAATGATATAATAATTATAGAAAAACTATGAACATGGCGGGTAAATATGAAACTATGCGTAAATCTGAGGAGCATGCCGCAACAAAAGGATGGTCCCCTATGCATTTCATTTTTTCCTTAAGGGAAAAAAAAGTACCCCCATCATAGTGCACTTTTTTAATAAGAAGGTTTCATGTATGGTATAGGAAGAAAAAAGTCTCTAATTTAAATGCTTAAAAGTAAGCCCATTTCCTTTAAATAAAGGAATTTTTACCTCTTATAACAAAGGTTAATACCTTATTTATTTTTCCATTTAAAAAAATTATATTTTATAGATACCTTTTAAGGTTTATAGCAAAATATTTAATTTTGATTACCTCCTAGCCCTTAGCCACTAAATACGCTAATCAGTTATAATATTTTCTTTCTCTCTCTACTTTGATACATCTCATTCTCTTCCCCCATCCCATTAAAATCGCCGATCTCCTCCTCCTTCCACCGGATTTGTTCAAAGCCCACTTCAGAGATGTTGATTTCGAATTGTTTAGTTCGTATGATACTTTTTCTGAAGCTGCTATTACTGTTGAAAAAGATATAAGCCAAAACAAGTTGTGTTTTATTCCATGACCAAGGGTTCAATTATGTTTCTCGATCCAATTAATGGTATTGTATCGAAGGAACTAAGAAATCAGAAGGAGTTTACGTCTACTTAGTTTTCAAAAGTACAATAGTTATGGCAGATTCATTAGTACCGTGGCAGTACAAGGCGAAAGAAGATCAATCGTTATAGTTATGGAGTCATTCTTGGGATCCTTCTCCAGAAGGTTTTGGCAAAAAAGACGACAGTGCTCCACTAGGGAGTTTTTATTGCCAAACAACTCAGAGTGAAATTTCCATGAAGGCGGCGCGTTTTCACTACCAGCTTCCGATGAACAGTGGATTCGCTGGAAACAAGGGTTTATTTTTGAACAAAAACAATGGAGTTTGGGGCTGAGCAACTTGATTTTTTGTTAATATATTTCAATGTATTTTCGTGTATTTTATTGTATTCATTATCCTTTTTTCATTGTAATTTAATGTAGCTCGTTCACTGTCTTTTATTTCAATGTATCCCGTTGTATTCTATGTATTTTATTGTATTCACTATCTCGCTATATGCCATGAATGTATTCATATATTTTTTTAATTAATATAATTTATGTATTTAGATATATTATATAATTTCTCTGAAGATTGCTATATTTTTGGGGTATTTTTCGGTTGAGAATCTGTTTTATATAACTGAAAATACAAAATTTGTGTATTATAATCGAGTTTGTTGAGTTATATTAGGAGTCTATTATGTTAATTGATTCACTTTCCGTTTTAAAAACAATGTGATCCCCTATTTCATGCCGTGAATACAGTCGAATATAGTTGAATATAATAATCTGTCCAGCTGTAATCCCATATTTCACTCCATGAATACAGTCGAATATACTCGAATACAACAACTGATTAGGTGGACTTTCCCAATTCACGCCTATTTTTGCTACTATATTCATGAAAACAATAGCTTAAATACATCTTATAACCACACAAAAGGTATTTATAATTCGTAATATAGTAAATAGAATCTATAAATAACTAATTATTATTAAAAAATAATATTTTATGAAAATTTCTTAATAACACTTTTCAAAATAATCCGCTTTTTCCAACTTGGCCAAATGACCTATTAGCGAGACATCACACATCAAGAAACCTGTTAAATTCAAAAAAGTTGCGTATCTGTCCTGAATAAATTGCATTGCACCTGATTGACGCCCATTCCCTATTGTGGTCCCCTCCAGTAAGCATCTCCTCCAGTTCCTTATTAAATTTTCTACACGTGTTGACTGCTGAATCACTGATCAAAGAGCGAGCAACGCCAGGATTAATGATTTGGTGGAAATCTACAAATTAACGGACCAGATTAATTTTGTTGACCAAAACCATCTAACCATGGTTAGACTGTACTATTACTGCACCACAATAGAAGCTGTCGCACTTCCGATTGGCGAAGTCTCAAATCCTGCCGGAATAGTGCCTGTAAATCCTCTTCTTTTTTATTTTCGGAAATTGGTTAGACCAAAAAAATTCTAAATCAAAGATCTGCAAGTTCAGAGACGTCCTCAAGCTGAACACTTGCAATGATTATACTGGAATCGTCATTTCAATTGACCCATAAATTGACTTGGTTGATGGCGGCTTTTCTATGGAGAAGAGATCGAAATGGAAATGAATTTATCATTGGGCGGAGAAGGATGGTTCGCAGGTGGTGTTGGTTGAGTTCATTACAACTAACAAATGAGATAGACGATAGGGAGATTTAGAACAATACGGTGGTGGTGGCGGAGTAGTGAGAGAACAACTCATTAAGCTGCG
>MU718057.1:5091-71212 GCA_026770625.1 Nicotiana glauca
AATTGCGTGGCCCTCATTTTAATTAGCTTTAACTCAACCGTAGAATCCGAGGCGTGCCATTTAGCAAATTTTCATGGCCCTCGCAAAGTGCAAACGCGTAGTTGCTTTAGACACGTATTTTAATAATCTACTTTCCTAAACTCGGGTGCACATTTATGTGACCCAAATCCAAATCTCAACGGAGTCGAAATGGGTTGACAATCATGGGTGCACTGGTGCGACGTGGTTCGAAATGCATTTTCCCGACGTTGCAATTCTTATTAAAATAAAAATATAAGTGGGATACTAATAAAAGGCGCATAAGTTAGAACATGTGTTGAAATTAGACAAAATCAAATACAACAGTTGAGCGACCGTGCTAGAACCACGGAACCCGGGAATGCCTAACCCCTTCTCCCGGGTTAACAGAATTCCTTACTCGGATTTCTGGATCGCGAACTGTTAATAGAGTCATATTTACCTCGGTTCGGGATTCAATCAGTGACTTGGGACACCATTAACTTCCCAAGTGGTGACTCTGAAACTAAATAAATAAATCCCGTTCTGACTGTCCTTTAAGTGAAAAAACTCCTTCCTTTATTATATCCATTCCCGAGGTGTAGTAAAGCGGTAAAAAGGAGGTGTGACAACAGTTTCCTTTAGATATTTAATTTTATTTTTTCTATTTACTTTCCGCAATTATTATGTTTCCGCAATAATAGGCTTACCTGGTCATGGGGACCAGGTGCCGTCATGACATGTTCACCGTTGGTGAACTAGGGCCGTGACAAGTTGGTATCAAAGCTCTAGGTTTATAGGAGTCACGGAACACAGGCCGATTTATTAGGGTCTCGCTGATCGGTACGGAAATATCTGTATTTATCTACGAGAGGCTATGTAACTGTTTAGGAAAAATCTTCATTTCCTTTGAATTCCTTGTCGTGCGATATTTTGACATCAATTCTAAACTTCTGTCTTCTATTCTCTCACAGATGGTGAGGACACGTGCTACACGGGAGGACCAGGCACCCGCGCCCCCTGCTGCCACCGTCAAAGGTTGGGGCCCGGGTAGAGGTCGAGAACGCGTACGTGGTGCAGCCACAGCACCTGCGCGAGCTGCCGCCGAGGTACCACCAGCAGATGTGACCGGAGCCCAGGCACCTGGCACACCTACCACCGCTACTACTACTCCAGCGCTCCAGGAGACTCTGGCTCAGTTCATTGCACAGGTCCAGGTTTTGAGCAGCAGCAGCAGTAGTTCGGGAGCAGGATTTTATTATCACGAGACTGAGGTAGCCTTGCAGGCGTCTGCAGGCCCGGCGTCTCTTCTTATGTTCTTATTTATACTGTTGCATCATTGTTTTCGAGACAGGCAGCTGTTATATTTCTTTCAGACCTTTATGTGTAGTTTATTCTTAGTGGTTCGTGAGTATGTGACACCCAATCTTGGATAGAGAATATTGTTGATTTCGTATTTATTTCAGACTTATAAAATTAGACTTCCGCAGTTATTGTTGTTATTATTAATGATGCTATAAATTGACAACGGAATGGTTTTACTAATGGAAATGGTAAGTAAGTTGGCTTGCCTAGCTACCACGAGTAGGCGCCATCACGATCCCGATGGTGGGAAATCCGGGTCGTGACATAAAGAAAACAAGAACTTCAACTAAACATGTAGAGAAATTAGCAACTAAGAGATAAGACAAGTAGAACATGTGAAAATAGACTAATGATGATGAAAATAACATGTTAAGATTACTCAATTAAGTCATGAAAGGAATCTACATAGCTAAAATCGGTAAATTTTCATATTTAGCCCGTGCACACACTCGTCACCTTGCGTACTGGGCTTCCAAACATCTCAATTATCACAAAATAACACCAATTTGAAGGGGTAATTCCCCCAAACATGAATTGGCAAGTCACTTACCTCAAATTACGCTAACTAAATACATTTGCAGGCCTTTTCCTTAATTATCCAGCTTCGAACGACTCGATTCTAGCAAAAAAAAAAAACTTTATAACATAAATATAGACTATAGGAGACTAATTTGAGTAATAAAGTTACGATCTTTGCAAAGAAATAAAAAGTCAACTCAAACAATCAACCCGGAATCGCATCTCGAAACCCGACCAAAATTATAATATTCAAACATCCATTCGATAATGAGTCCAACCATACAAGAATTATTCAAATCCGACCTAAAATCGCCTTTAAAAACTCAAAAATCTAGTCTAGGAAGTTTTCACAATTTTTTCCCAAATCGCTAACTCAAATCCCTAATTAGATAATAAAAATGTAATAGATTCATATAATATAGTACAATCCGGGTTAGAATCATTTACTACAATAATTTTCTTGAAGAACCCTCGAAAAATTGCCTCACACTGAGCTCTCTTGGTTCAAATTTTAACATACGAGATAGAACCCTTGTTTTTGAAATTTTGATTATGCTGGCCAGCAATTTCTTCTTTGCGAATGCGTATGGTGCCTTTGCATTCACGAAGCACAAAAATACATAGCTGCTACAATCCTCTTCACGAATGCTAGATCCCCCACGCAAACGCGATAATTACTGAGCCCAAGCCTACGTGAACGTGAAGCCTGACTCGCAAACGTGTAGAGATAACATGTGAGGTCTCCCAGCCTGCCTTTCTCCTTCGCGAACTCGGCTCCCTGTCCGTGATTACGATGCACAATTACACTAAACCTTCATAAATGCATCCTCACCTTCGAGGACATGAAGGGTAAATTTCTAGAAATCCTCTGAAGACTCTACGTGAATGCGGGACAACCTTCGAAAACGCGTTGAAGGAAACTAGACCTATAGAAAACTAGTAGTTTTAGCAATCCTCAAGGTTCTTAAATGTGCCGAACATGATCCATATTACATCCGAGGTCACTAGGACCTCAACCAAACATATCAACGTGTAACGACCCGACTGGTCATTTTGAGCATTTATACTTCGCTCGGTAGTTTGAGTCCGACTGATTATTTTGAGCATTTGTACTTCGCTCGGTAGTTTGAGTGCACGAGTATCACCGCTTGATGTATTATGAATTATGTGAATCGTCGGTTTTAGTTTTAAACTTAATCGGAATCGGTTTGGAAGAATGAACTTCAAGATTTAAGCTCTAAGTTAGAAGAGTTGACCAAATTTAATTTTGTAGGACATGATTACGGAATGGAGTTTTTGTAGGTTTTATTAGCTCCGTTGGGTGATTTTGGACTTAGGAAAGCATCTGGATTATGATTTGGAGGTCCATAATTGAATTAAGCTTGAAATGGCGAAAATTAGAACTTTGGGAAGTTTGACCGGCAGTGGACTTTTTGATATCAGGTTCAGATTTTGATTCCAAAAGTTGGAATAGGTCCGTAATGTCAAATGTGACTTGTGTGCAAAATTTTATTTAATTAAACGTGATTTGATATGTTTCGGCATCAGTTGTAGAATTTGATGTTCTAAAGTTCATTGATTTTGATTGGAGGTGCGATTTGTCATTTCGTGGTTGTTATGCGTTATTTGAAGCCTCAAGTAGGTCTGTTTCGTCATATGGAACTTGCTTGCAAAAATTTGGCACCATATGAAGTTGATTTGATATGGTTCGGACGCTTGGTTGTGATTCTAGAAGTTCTTGAAGTTTATTTTGATCTTCATGCATTTTGGCGTCCGATTCGTGCTTTTAGAGGTTATTTTGATGTTTTGATCGCACGAGCGAGTTTGTGCTGTATTTTTGTACTGGTGTGGGTGGTTGGTCTGGAGCCTCGGGGGATCGGGTGAGTTTCTAAATGATTTTATGATTTCCGAGTGCTGGTACCAGTGTCATCGTATTTGCGATAGTTTTGTTGTAAATGCGACTATCGCAATTGCGAAGTAGCCCTCGCATTCTGAACCTGGGCTGCTGAGATAGACTTCGCATTTTCGAGTCTAGGTTGTTGGCATTTACAATATTTTGGTCTCAAATGTGAGTTTAGCAGGACTCTACCTGGGTCGCTTTTGCGATGAGTTGTCATCTTTTGCAGGGATCGCATTTGTGAACCCCATGTCACAAATGCAACATCTGCAGTCTGCATATAGCTAGGAGTTCCGAGACTTAGCTTCATTTTGTGTTGGGTAAGTAACTCTAATCAATTTTCAATTACATTTCATGATTATACAATAGATTTAACATCACATTCACGAGAATCTAGGTAAAATTTTTAGGATTTTGTGAAAACTTTGAAAAATAAAAATTTTGGATTTGAGAGTCGAATAGGACTCAAATTTTGAAACAAAATACGTATATGGACTCATAAGGCTATGTGTAGTCAAAACCTACCCTTGGACCCGAGTTTTGACCAGGCGGTGACTTTTGTTGACTCTTTAGAAATTTTATAAAGGTCAAGCTTTATTAATTGAAATTATTTTCTCTTGTATTGTGTGATGTATTTGAGTCATTTGTGGCTAGATTGAGCCGGGTAGAGGTGTATTTGTAAAGGAAGAAGCTAAATTGTAGTATTTAGTTAGCCGAATTGAGGTAAGTGTCTTGCCTAACTTTGTTGAGGAAATTTTTCCTACTATTTGACCTTGTTTGCTACATGCGACCGGGGGGAGGGGGTGATACATATATGAGGTGACGAGCATATATGCATGTACCAAGTATAATCATGCTCGATGGTAGATTATGTTATAAATTGCATTTTGTAGAACTACGTTACCTTCTTGCTTTATATCTTACTTGACTTTTATAAACTAAGAATATAGAATTTAATGTTAGAAATCAGAAATTTAGTTTATTATAACTTGATTAAAATCTGACGAAATTTTGAGGAACATTGATGTGTCTAATTCTGTCAGCATTATGCTAAATCATTGATACATTAATACGACTGATATTCTTGAGATACTAAATTCTATGCTCGTGTTGTAAACCATTCTTGAGATTTGTTGAAATACTTGACTAAAAAGGTTCTTGAGAGTTTATTGAACGATTGTTGGCTTGAAAGTTGTGATTGGGGTTTCATTTGGAATATTCGTTTAAACGCTCTCACTGATATTATTTATGCTTCCTGCCGTATTTGTCATTGATATACATATGCTTGGTAAGGAAGAGTGTAAAGCACAAAGAGTGATACCGTGCCATTGTATATAGATTATCATGTGAGGGAGAGTGTAAAGCACGAAGGGTGATGCCATGCCATATTATTTGAGAGTAAAAGCACAATATGTCGTGCCATACCATTTGAGAGTAAAAGAACAAAAGGCGATGCTGTGCCATATTATTTGAGAGTAAAATCATGAAGGGTGATGCCGTGCCATATCATGTGAGAGTAAACTCACGAAGGGTGATGCTGTGCCATTTCATTTATATTATAATACTTTTATGTTATCACGAGTTCATGGAAAAAAGGGTGTTTTCGTGCAGGTGAGGACAAGGAAACGTGCATTTTGTTATGATATGTTTACCTCGTATATACGTTCATGTCTTTATCTTGAGCTGTTATTGTCATACTTATGGTTCTTATATGACTTGTCATTATTGTTTTGTCTATGTTCTCTACCTCAATTGCCGTTGTGTTGCCGATGCCTTCTACCTTCTTAACTTGCAAATGCCATGCCTACTTCCTATTATTATATCTATATCCATGTCCTATCTATTTTGTTACACTTTAGTACAAACCTTCTACCATATTAGTTATTCATGCCTCTACTTGTTAGCTTATAAAGATCATGTTTTTCCTTCTTGTTAGTTATATTTACATCCAAACCTTCTACCATGTTAGTAGTGAAATTTATGTTTTTCTACCATACTTGCGGCCATTACTTTTGTGCCCTCTATATCGTCTATTTTTATCTTCTATATGCTTCTGACTTCTTATTTGTTACTTTCTGGGTACTCTCTACTTGGTGGGCATTATTATTAGAAATTATTCTACATGGTTGGTATTGCTGTATGCATATTTTGTAAGGATGAGATAAACACACGAAGAGTGTTGCAATGATAATTGATTTGATATATATATATGAGGAAAAGGCGAAAGCATGGAGGGTGTTACCATGCCATTTGACTTGATATCTTGGATATACTTCTCACACCAGGAAAGATTATGAATTTGCTACTGTGATTTCTCCTAGAATTCGTTTACTGCCTCACATACTTGTTTATGGTACTCTTAACTGTTATGTTCTTGAACTGTCTATATTATTAGTCTAATGTACATGTTATGGCAGTAAGCATCTTTTAAAAAATCCTCCTCACTACGTCAATGAGGTTATATAAGATACTTACTGGGTACATGGGATCGGTCGTACTCATATTACACTTCTGCATCTTGCGTGCAGATTTTTGGAAGCAGAGCTGGTGATTTTAGGAGCTGACTCGGAAGATGTTTGCGCATTCTGAATAAAGCTGCCACTTGTCCTTGGTAGCTTAGATTTTACTAGTTTGTTTATGTAACTTTCAAAAAGATCGTACGATTATTTGTATCAACTTTATAAATTCCAAGTCTTAGAAAATCATGATTCGTACTATAGTCCTTGGGTTAATATATAAATGTTTAGATAATTCTTAACTATTTTCCCATAAATTTCATTTGGATTGTATTGATTGTTAGTTGGCTTACCTAGCGAGTCGAGTTAGCTGCCATCACGACTAGTGATTTTTGGGTCGTTACACAACTAGTACTAAAACATCATACGAATATGCTTGAAGCGTCAAATCACATCAAACAACAATAGAACCACGAATCGCGCATCGAATCAAGCTTAAGGAGCTTATGAACTTCCGAATTTCAATATTAATGTCGATTTATACCAAAACAACTCTATTTGACTTTAAATTTTGCAGAAAATTCATAAGTGACTTGACGGACCTATCACAACTTCTGAAATTGAAATCCGACCTCGACATCAATAAAGTCAACTCCTGGTCAAACTTTCCAACCCTCCAAGCCTTCAATTTGTAACCTTTCGACAATTCATGCCGAAATGACTTACGGGCATCCAAATCAATATCCGTACATGCTCCTAAGTCCAAACTCACCATACAGAGCTATTGAAACAGTCAAAACTCCATTCTGGAGTTGTCTACACAAAAGTCAGACTACGGTCAACTCTATCAACTTGAGACTCCAACTTTGGGACTATGTGTCCAATTTCACCCCGAAACTCACCCCAAACCAAAACCAAACACCCCGGCATGTCACATAATCACAATATAGTATAGAGGAGGCAATACATAGTTGATCGGGGCTAAAATACTCAAAATGACCGACCACGTCGTTATATTCTCCCTCTCTTAAAATGAATGTTCGTCCTCGAACGAGTATAGAGATATAGTGGTAAAAAGATGCAGATAATGGCTACGTATATCACGCTCGGTCTCCCAAGTTACTTTATCAACCGGTTGACTCCTTCACTGAACCTTCATTGAAGCAATGTTCTTCGACCTCAACTTTTGTATCTGCCTGTCCAAAATGGCCACCGACTCCTCAATATAAGAAAATCTTTGTTCAATTGGACTGAGCTGAAATCCAACACATGAGATGGATCACCGCGATACTTTCGGAGCATATAAACATGGAATACTAGATGAATTGCAGCTAGACTAGGTGGTAGTGCAAGCTTGGAAGCCACTTCTCCAATCCTCACAAGAATATCAAGAGGTCCGATATACCCAAGGCTCAACTTGACCTTTTTTCCGAACCTCATAACACCCTTCATGGGTGAAAATCGGAGCAAGACCTGCTCCTCAACCATGAATGCAACATTGTAAACTTTATTATCTGAATAATTCTTCCGTCTAGATTGGGTTGTGCAAAGCCGATCTTAAATCAATTTAACCTTTTTCAAAGCATCCTGAACCAAGTTTGTACCCAATAGCCTAGCCTCACCCGGCGCAAACTAACCCACCAGAGACCAACACTGCCTCCTATACAAGGCCTCATATGGAGCCATCTGAATTCTCAACTAGTAGCTATTATTTAGGCAAATTCCGCAAGCGGAAAGAACTGATCCACTACAAAAAAACTAGAGTTAGCTACGAACGTCGTCACTAATCTGTCGCTAGAACACTCGTAGCTATCATAATTTCTTGATAATCCGTTGCTAATCAATCGCTAAATGAGATTAGCAACGGATTTTTCTATTTAGCTACACAATTTGTCCGTCGCTAAAACCTGATTTTTTAGTAGTGATCCTAAGAACCCCCAAACTCTATCACATATGCACAGACATATCCTCTAATATCTAAATAGTGTGCTCGAACCTTCCGTCCATTTGAGGGTGAAATGTTATACTCAACTCAACCCGCATGCCTAACTCATGTTGTACGACCCTCCAAAACTGCAATGTAAACTGTGCACCGCGGTCAGAGATGATGGATACCAGCACACCATGAAGTATGACAATCTCGCAGATATAGATCTGAGCTAGCTGCTATGAAGAATAAGTAGTCACCACTGGAATGAAATGAGTCGACTTGGTCAAGATATCCACAATCACCCATACTGCGTCAAACTTCAGCTGAGTCAATGGGATCCCAACAACAAAATTCGTAGTAACCTGCTCCAATTTCCACTATGGAATCTCTAGCCTCTGAAGCAATCAGCCTGGCCGTTGATGCTCATACTTCACCTATTGGTTTAGGCGATGAGATTTAGAGTTCGGGGTTAATGAATGGGTATTCTTAAAGGTGTCACCTATGAAGGGTGTGATGAGGTTTGATACCACTTTTGTCACAACTCAAACCGAAGGTCCACGATGGGTGCTGCACCCCTACATGTCAAACACCCCTAAGCATGCGTCTAAGCTATAAACCTAATTAACATCTGCTGAATTACGAGAATAATATACATGAAGGAAACCTGTCCAAAAGACATATATACATATACGTGTGGATTATAGTGGGCGAGCCGACAAGGCCACGATAGATAACTATATACCCAAACTGAAAGCCGACAAGGCCACATGCTATCTAACCGTACATAACTGTCTACAGACCTCTAATAGAAATACAACTATTTAAAAACGGGATTGCGCCACATCATACCCATATATGTATACAAGCGTATCGTACCAAAATCAAAAGTAGCTCCGTATCAAGTGGAGCATGCCAACTCTCGTTGATCAAGGATTCTAAGAAGGGGGACCGTCAGCTTGCCTACTTGCGCCTGTGGGCATGAAACGCAGGCCCCGTGAAATAGGGCATCAGTGTAAAAAATGTACTAAGTATGTAAGGCATGAAAATATATACGTAAAAGACATAGATGAAACATGGAATAAAAAAATTCATCTGTAAATCTGAATAACTTTGTAAATTCTGAAACATTTACAATGTTATGCATGTGTATATAAATGTCGTGTCATGCATGGGTATATGTGTACATAACATCATCAAGACTCTGAGGGCATCTCATCATATCATCTCGGCCCCTATAGGCAACATCATCAACATCAACATATATAAACTGATCAGGTGGTGGTGCGTATATAACGCCGTAACCTTTTTTTCATATCCTATATACATAAATATATACATATAATACGCGTATATAATGCCGTCTGGTCATGGGTCAATGTACATGCATAAATGAATAAAATACATGAAAATATGTTAAAAATCTCAATATTCTTTTCAAATAAACTTTATCAACCGCGTAAATTTTGAGACCCATGAACAGAAGATATAATAATATATCACATCTGGAATCAACAACAAAGAGACCCATAGTATTTTTATGAATAGAGTCGTTTATGAAAACTGTACGTTTGCTCATTTATTTTGTATAACTAGGATCATGCCAAAAAGAAGAAAATGATAGCCTTAACATACCTGGAGTAGGAAAAACTCCATATAATACTTTTGGAGAAGATTACACGTATTCCTTTAGAACCGCAAAATTCAACGTTGCTACGATTCTAACAAATTCACGCTAGAATTGTGTTGTTGCAATTTAAAACCGCAAAATTGGATTGAATTTTTTGCTTTTGTTCTTGTAATATTCGAACCAGGAAAGGATAGGTGCCTTGCTTTAGGATTTTGGACATTTTTTTTTTTCCTTTGTCTAAATGAAATGGTATCATATTGTAAATAAGTTTTTACCTATAAAATTCTAAGTGTTCTTAGGTAGCCACCTAATTCTTAGAATTACTAGGAGTCATTTTATGTGGTTAGCTAAATTCTGCCACGTTACCTTTCTTGGGGGGGGGGGGGTTTAGGCTTATCTCATATTTCATTAATTAACTAAGTAATGTTTCATATTCGGTAATGGATCAATTACCTGTATAATTAATAATTATCTCAAATTATATAAAAATATTACTCATTTTAATATACTTTATACATCATACTACCGTGTTCATATAGTATCTGACATGGTACTAGTCCATAATTATCGGGTATTATCGCTAGACCCGTACTTTATCCCAAATCAGCCACCTTCAATGAAACTTATTTTTTTTTAATTCGTGTACCATTTATCCTTCATGGCACTTAATTATCTCTTATTATAAATAGCATAAATACTTTAACCTCAAGATAATATCATCCTCGAGTCTATGTCGATTAACTGAAGACGAAACTTTTAACATACGAAAACGCGAGATGTAACAATTATAAATAAAATAAATACAACATCTCAACATATATAACTCTCAGAACACGGTGAATACAAGTCACAAGCTTTAAGTAGCAGTACTAAAGAATCCTATACATCAATGTCTATAAAAGATAATGAATCAAGGAAATCTAAGTTGAGGAGGACTCTGAGGTCTGCGGACGCCGGTAGATATACCTTGAAGTCTCCGCAGTTGCACTCTTTATAATGCCTAGGTAGATGGGAAGTACTTGAATCTGCACAGAAAAATATGCAGAAGAGTAGTATGATTACACCATAACGGTACCCAGCAAGTGCCAAGTTTAACCTCAGTAGAGTAGTGACGAGATCAGGTCAAGGCCCTACTAAAACAAATAAGGAAAACTGTACAAGTGTACAATAGTGAAATAATGATGACAATAGAAATGAGATAGTTAAGTAAATACACTGAGATTTAGCTACACGGAATTAGGCAAATAATGCTTCACAGAAAAAAAACAAGAGATGTTATGACACAAAACAAAAAAACAAAACACAGGTAACGAAACAAAAAGTATCAACCAGAATTACCAACGAGATACTGCCTCATAGTCTCAAATCACAAATTAATTCACAAGTCTATCCTTATGTCACAATGGGATACCTGTATTTAGTTTTGAAAATTATTTTTCCAAAATAGCATCTCGCGTTTTAGTCCACCTTATCACACCATATGGCTTCTAGTAGTTTCCTTACGAGCCATGCATATCAAGCCCACCTTATCTCACCGCATGCGTTGCAACCCCAAACCTTATACCACTGCATGCGTATCAATATCACAACATATCACAAATCGCACCTCATGTGCCAAATATCACAACTTGCCAAATAAATCAACAATAATATTTTTTCCACAATAAAGAGCCTATGGCTCAACCACAATGGAAACAGGAGTCTCAACAATAACATCCGGAAGAGAATAACTCAACAGAATAGTATTCAACAACTTAACACTTAACCTCATTTTGAATCACGACCTTTATAACATGATACGAATTTCAATAACAAGATATTCCAAGAATGACAACTTCAAGTAAAGAGTTCAACGGTTAAATAATGAATACAAAATAAAGGAAAAGAGAACGTCAACTAAACATGTAGAGCAATTTTCAAGTGAGAGATAAGACAAGTAGAACATGTGAAGATAGACTAATGATGATGAAAATAACATGTTAAGATAACTCAAATAAAGCACGAAAGGAATCTACATAGCTAAAACCGGTAAATTTCAAAGGAATGTACACACTCGTCACCTTGCGTATACGACTTCCACACATAACAATTATCACAATATAACACCAATTCTAAGGGGTAATTCCCCCACACAAGGTTAGGCAAGTCACTTACCTCAAATCACGCTAAGTCAATCCACTAGTAGGTCTTTTCCTCGATTATCTAACTCCGAACGGCTCGAATCTAGACAAAACAACTTCGTACCATACATATAAACCATAGGAAATTAATTCGAGTAATAAAGTTACGATCATCTCAAAGAAACAAAAGTCAACTTAAAATGTCAACCCGGGATAAAATCTTGAAACCCAACAAAAATTACAAAATCCGAATACCCATTCGAGAACAAGTCCAACCATACAAGAATTATTAAAATCCAACCTCAAATCGCCTTTCAAAACTCAAAAATCTAGTCCATAAAGTTTTCACAATTTTTCCCCAAATCTCCAACTCAAATACCTAATTAGATGATGAAAATAGTAATAGATTCATGAAATATAGTCCAATCCAGGTTAGAATAACTTACCCCAATAATTTCCTTGAAGAAACTTTGAAAACTCACCTCAAACCAAGCTCTCTAGGTCCAAATTATCAAATATGAGATACGACCCTCGTTTTTGAAATTTTATTCTACTGCCCAGCGATTTCTGCTTCGCGAGCGTAGAAGGTGCATCACATTCGTTAAGCACAAAAATACATAGATGCAAAATTCTATTCGCAAACAAGAGATCCCCCCTGCGAACGCTGATGAATACTGAGCCCATGCCTACATGAATGCAAAACCTTAATCGTAAACACGTAGAGAAAACACGTGAGGTCCCCCGACCTGCCTTTCTCCTTCACGAATGCAGCTCCCTGTCCGCAACTGCAATGCACAAATACACTGAACCGTCACTAATGCAAAGCGCAAATTTCCAGCAATGCGTTGAAGATTCTACGCGAATGCGGGACAACCTTCGCGAACGTGTAGAAGCAAGCTAGACCTGCAGAACATAGGTAGCTTCAGTAATCCTCAAAGTTTCGAAATGCGCAGAACATGGTCCGAATTACATCTGAAGCCCTTGGGACCTAAACCAAACATTCCAACAAGTCCTTAAACATCATACGAACATGATCAAAGAGTTAAATCACATCAAACAATACTAGAACCACGGTTCACGCATCGATTCAAGTGTAAGAAGCTTATGAACTTCCGAATTTCAATACTAATGCCAGTTTACACAAAAATAACTCCGATTGACTTCAAATATTTCACATTAGTCATAAATAACATGACTAACCTATCCTAACTCTCGAAATAGAAATCCAACCTCGATATCAATAAAGTCAACTCCCGGCCAAACTTTTTAACTTTTCAACTTTCGGAAATTCATGCTGAAACGACCTATAGACCTCCAGATCAACATCCGGACATGCTCGTAAGTCCAAAATCCCCATATGGAGATATTAGAGCCGTCAAAACTCTATTCTGATGTCGTCAACACAAAAGTCAAACTACGATTAACTCTTTCAACTTAAAACTCCAACTTAGGGACTTTGTATCCCATTTCACTCCGAAACTCGTCCGAAATCAAAATCAAACACCCTGATAAGTCACATAATCACAATATAGCATAGATGAGACAATAAATATGGGATTGAGGCTAAAATACTCAAAACAACCGAGTGGATCATTATAAGATAAACCAATAATACAATGATACAAAACTTTGAAATGAGATGTACTAACTATGAATTAACATAAATTGCAAAATAAAGCCTCAATAAAGCCAAACATAGATAATAGGTCAAACTCCCCAAAACAAGGTAGTAATAAGTCCTGAGCTCTAAAAAGAATACATAGCGAGTCTCAATAAATACAATACTATTTGGAAGTAAATATAAAAATATGAGAAGAAGGCTGCAAGGCTCAACGTGCATTCTTGCAGCACTACCTTGAATCCTCTCGATTCGACACAAGCTCACTCACACGGTCCGCTACCTCCAACACCCAAATCTGTATAAAGTTGTATAGAATGTGTAGTATGAGTACACGATAATCGGTACCCAGTAAGCATATGACTAACCTCGGTTAAGTAGTGGTGAGGTTAAAGTTATGTAATACTCACTAATCAAAGAACCTATGCAATATACCAAAAAACTGGCAACAAGAATATATATAACCGAGTTCAATACCAACAATATCGTTAAAGCATGTGATAAAAACTCAATGTAATGAAATTTATTTTTTTCAACAAGTCATAAAATAGAATCAGAGTCATATGTCACCCTCGTACTTCACATTTTGAGGAGCCCCATAGCTCACGGTATTCCATTCATCCGGGTGCCTTGATGATGTACCAGGATCTGAGATAGCATTATTGGTGGAGGAGAATAAAGAAAGACATTGTGAAATTTGTAGCTCGGTGTCTCAATTGTCAGCAGGTGAAATACGAGCATCAGAGACCAGGTGGCTTGCTTTAGCAGATGGATATTCTGGAGTGGAAGTTGGAGCGGATCACCATGGATTTTGTAGTTAGGCTCCCACGGACTTTGAAGAAGTTCGATGCTATTTGGATGATTCTGGAATGGATGACCAAGTCCGCACACTTCATTCCTTTGTGTACTACCTATTCTTCAGAGTTGTTGGCAGAGATCTATATCCGAGAGATTGTTCATTTGCATGGTATCCCAGTCTATATGATTTCAGATAGGGGAACTCAGTTCACTTTGTAGTTTTGGAGGTCGGTGCAGCGAGTGTTAGGTACTCAGGTTGAGTTGAGAACAACTTTTCACCCTCAGATGAACGGGCAGTTCGAGCACACTATTCAGATATTGGAGGACATGTTGCACGCTTGTGTCATTGATTTCGAAGGGTCATGGGATCAGTTTCTACTGCTTGCAGAGTTTGCTTATAATAACAGCTACCAGTCAAGTATTCAGATGGCTCCATATGAGGCTTTGTATGGGAGGCAGTGTAGATATCCGGTTGGTTGGTTTGAGTCGGGTGAGGCTAGGCTATTGGGGACAGAATTGGTGCAAATGCTTTAAAAAAGGTAAAGGTAATTTAGGAGAGGCTTCGTACAGCATAGTCGAGGCAAAAAAGTTATGCTGACAAGAAGGTTTGGGATGTGTCCTACATGGTTAGTGAGAAGTTCCTGTTGAAGGTTTCACCCATGAAGGGTGTTATGAGGTTTGGGAAGAAGGGTAAATTGAGTCCTCGATTCATTGGGCCTTTTGAGGTGCTTTGGAGGATTGGGGAGGTGGCTTATGAGCTTGATTTTCCACCCAGCTTGTTGAGTGTGCATCCGGTATTTCATGTTTGTATGCTCCGAAAGTATATTGGGGATCCGTCTCATGTTGTAGATTTCAGCAATGTTTAGTTGGATAGTGATTTGACTTATGATGTGGAGCCAACATCTATTTTGGGGTGTTAGGTTTGAAAGTTGAGATCAGAGGATATATCTTCGGTGAAAGTGCAGTTGAAAGGTCGGCTCGTGGAGGAGGCTACTTGGGAGACCGAGTGGGAGATGTAGAGTAGACATCCTCATCTTTTTGGGGCTTCAGGTATGTTTCTTGACTCGTTCGAGGACAAACATTTGATTAAGAGAGGGAGGATGTGACGACCCGGCCAGTCGTTTTATGAGTTGCCACTCTGTTTCCCCCATTTTGATTCTTATTGCTATTTCTGTCGGTTATATATGTGATCGGGTTGGTTGGCTCGGGTTCGGAAAGGAATTGATAAGGTTTGAGACACTTAGTCTCTTTTGAGGAAGCTTAAGTTGGAAAAGTGAACCAAATGTCGACTTACATGTTAGAGGGCTTGGATGCGAGTTCCGATGGTTCTTATAGCATTGGGAGGTGATTTAGGACTTAGGTGCGTGATCGGAATGGGTTTTAGAGGTCCGGAATAGATTTAGGCTTGAATTTGCGAAATTGGATTTTTGGCATTTTTCGGTTGACAGTTGAGATTTTGATATAGGGTTTGGAATGGAATTCTGAGAGTTGTAGTAGTTCCGTTGTGTCATTTCGGATGTGTGTGCAAAATTTCAGGTCATTCGGATGTGGTTTGGTTGGATTTTTTATCAAAAGCATAATTTAGAGGATTTTGGAAACTTAGGCTTGAATCCGATGTGTTTTGGTTGATTCGATTTTGTTTGAGGGGTTAGAAAGATTGGTATAAGTTTGAATAAGGTTATGGGATATGTTTCTATTTTTGGTTGAGGTCCCGGGGGCCTCGGTGTGATTTCGTAGGGTTGACGGGGAGTTTGGGAGTTTGGTGGAGCTGTAGATTTTGCTGTTTCTGTTGTTTCCGCACCTGTGGATAGGGGACCACAGGTGTGATGCAGCAAATGCGGAAGAGTGGTCGCAGAAGCGGAAGTGCCTAGGAAAAACAGGAACCGCAGAAGTTGTGGGACTGCACCTGCGATTAGGGGTGTTCATGGTTCGATTTGGGTCGGGTTTTTCCAAAAAAGAAACCAAACCAAGTAAGTCAATTTTTCAAATATTGGAACTAAACCAAACCGATTAAGTCGATTTTTTACCGATTCAGTTTTTGTCGGTTTTTTGATTTTTTTGGTTATTTAGCGGTTTTTTTCTTAAATATGAGATATACACTACCAAATACATATTCTGACAACTATATTTTCAACGTAACACTATCAAATCAATTGCTCTTTGAAAAATCTATCATTTACCAAGATATATTGATGATAATTGAAGTAAATAGTGATGAATAATTTAAGTATTCAATTAAAAATTTATTATTTTTATCATGAAATAAATTCTTGTACTTAGCAAAAGAAAACTACCAATCAAACTAGAATGTAAAGACAAAGAATTAGATTATTATAATAGCAAAGAACTAGACTAAAAATACAAACAACTATTATGTACGATAAAAATTTAGAAACTTTATATATATATATATATATATATATATATATATATATATATATGTGTGTGTGTGTGTGTGTGTGTGTGTGTAATAATAAATTTAAATGGCTATTTTTATAATTGGTTTGGTTCGATTTTTTCGGATATTTTTTTTATTAAAACCAAAATCAAACAAAATTTGATCGGTTTTTTAAATTCAAAATAAAAACAAAACCAAACCTAAAAAGTATCGGTTTTTTTGGTCGGTTTGGTTTGGTTTTCAGTCTGGTTTGGTTTTTCGGGTTTCTATGAACACCTCTACCTGCGATGGTGCAGGTGCGGAATGTTCATCGCAGATACAAAAGTTGGGAAATAAGTGAAAAGCCGCAGAAGCGGCTCATTGACCGCAAATGCGGTACCGCAGAAGTGGGATTTTGGCTGCAGATGCGAAATCCCTGGGCAAGAAGGTATAAATTATTTCCTTTGCAATTTTGTTGAGATATTCCACCATTTCTAAGTCGGTTTTTTGAGCTTTTTGGGCGATTTGAAGAAGTATTTCAAGGGGACTGTATTAAGGTAAGGAATTTGGACCTAAAACTCGTTCCTATGGTATTATTTCACGGATTAGAGCTGTAATTAACTGAATTTAAGGGTTAAAATGGGGAAACTAGGGCTTGTTATTGGAGACCTAGACTTGAGGATTTGAGGGACCTTTTGTGGTAGGAGTTTGGTACTTTTGATATGTATGAACTCGTGGGGAGATAAGGAATCTATTGATGTGAATTTTATCAAATTTCGAGATGTGGAGCCGGGGGTCGGGTTTTGGTAATTTCGGGATTTATATTGTAAATTGATTAATTTTGCTTGGGCTTCGTTCATTTAGCATATATTGACATCGTGATTCTGATTTTGGATAGATTTGACGCAAGTGGAGGCCAATTCGAGGGGCAAAGGCGTTGCGGGCTAGAGTTTGGACCGGATTGAGGTGAGTAATGATTTTAAATGTTGTCCTGAAGGTATGAAACCCCGGGTTTCACATCGTAGTGCTATATTGAGGTGACGCACACGCTAGATGACAAGCGTGAGGTTGTGTACTATTGGGGATTGTGATTTAGACCATCCCTAATGACCATTTTACCGCGTAGACTGAAAACTATTTGCTATCACCATATTTGGGCCTTGTGCCAACTATTTGAACCCTTAGGGAGTTTTACTGATATTTTCCCACTGTTTTGACTTTATACTTGTACTCAGTCATGCTATATTTTACTTTTTTCATAACTCTGCCATGCCTACGCCGCTTTAACACTTAAAATGCTATTTTAAATGATATTTTGGGCTGAGCATCATGTTTTACTATCGTCCGGGTGGCTTGTAAGAATTTTGAACGAGTAAGGCCGAGGGGCTATGTTGTGAGGAAACACCTGATTATGGTAATAAGGCCGAGGGCCTGAGATTTGTACGTCACAAGGTGGATTGTTGATATGAGGCTGAAAGCCTATGTGATTATGCCACGAGATGGATTGATATTGCACTTGGGCCGTAAGAGGCCCCTCCAGGAGTCTGCACACCCCTAGTGAGGCGGTTACCCATTGTGATATGATATATAGCCCGAGGGGCTGGTTATTGTTTCATGTATTGTAGTTGCCTGTCTTATAGTTGCTTAACTGTTTAAATAAGGGCATTTTAAGAAGCTTAAACTGAACTAAAGTGACTTTGCATATTCTCACTATTTTATTACTTTTACTGGCTTTTACTACTTCATTATAACCTATAATGTGCCTTACGTGATTTCCTATTTCTCAGTCTTCAATTATTACTATTATTCACTGAGTTGGAGTACTCACTTTTTTCCCTGCACCACGTGTGCATATTCAAGCTCGTCAGGTCTCGCTAGCGAGTGTTGATCCTTCCAGCTCAGGCAGATTCGGAGATTCTCTAGGTAGCTGCCCGCGTTCGCAGCCCAGAGCTTCTTCCCTTACCTTATTTTCCCTGTTTTAGCTCTGTATTAGACTATGTAGAATTTCCTTGTCTTTATTCGGATTGTAGATGCTCATGACTGGTGACACCCCGATATTGGGCTGTGTTGGCTTTAATTCCGCAAATTGTACTGATTCACTACTTATTTTGAGATTTTATCATGCGTAAGACTTAATACTTATTATCTTAAATTGCTTAAAATTGAAATGGGAATGTGTCGGCTGGCCTTGTCTTCATGAGAGGTGGCGCCATCACGATCGAGTCAGGGTTTAGGGTCGTGACAAGTTGGTATCAGAGCCTAGGTTACATAGGTCTCACGAGTCATGAGCAGGTTTAGTAGAGTCTCACGGATCGTTACAGAGACGTATGTATTTATCGTCGAGAGGCTGCAGAACCTTTAGTAAAAACTTCATATTCTTGAAATTCTTGTCATGTGAATTTGTTGATCCGAGTACTAAACTTTTGTTATTCTATTATCTCATAGATGGTGAGGACACGCGCTACCGGTTAGGATGGATGACGACCAGTACCACCAGCTGTGGCCACTAGAGGCCGAGGACGCGGTCGTGGTCGCGGTAGGGGTAGAGGTATGGCCTGTACAACATATAGGGTAGAACCTACAGATCTACCAGCCGCCCACTACAAAAAAAAACTGGAATTAGTTACGAACGTCGTCGCTAATTTGTCGCTAAAATGCTCGTTGCTAGCAAAATCTTTTGATAATCTGTCGCTAATCCATCACTAAATAAGATTAGCGACGGATTTTTCTGTTTAGCTACAGATTTTGTCTGTCGCTAAACCCTGGTTATTTTAGTAGTGGCCCTAGTTTAGGATTAGGTCCCAGTTGTGGACGCTCCAGCAGCACCAGCTCAGGCACTAGCTATGCCCATTGTGATTCCTTGTCTTTAGGAGGACTTGGCCCAGATTTTGTCAGTTTGCACTAGCCTAGCTCAAGCAGTCTCAGTTACTACAGCCGCAACTACTTCTCAGGCTAGAGGAGGAACTCAGACTCCCGCCGCTTGCAAACCTGAGCAGGTTGTGCAGGGACTTCAGACACCGGGGGTGCATCCAGCCCAGATAGTTGCAGCTACTCAGGATTATGTAGTTCCTGCCATGCTAGAGGACGAGCAGTGTAGGTTGGAGAGGTTTGGTTGACTTCATCCTCCGAGCTCTAGTAGTTTAGAGGGCGAGGATGCCTAGGGTTTCTTGGATAAGTATCAGAGGATGCTTCGTACAAAAGGTATTGTGGAGGGGTCACTTTCACTACATATCAGTTTTCTGGAGCTGCCTTCACTTGGTGGGAGGATTTTGAGAGGTGTACGCCTGTTGGTGTAGCACCCCTTACCTGGCAGCAGTTCTCCATTCTCGTTTTGGAAAAATATATGCCGCAGTCTCGTATAGAGGAGCTGTGGAGGCAGTTTGAGTGGTTGCGTCAGGGAGAGATGACTGTGACACAGTATGAGGTGAGGTTCTCTAAGTTATCTCGCCATTTGATTTTGTTGGTTCCGACAGATAGAGAGAGGATTAGGAGGTTTGGTGGTGGCCTCACTTATCAACTTCGTATTCTCATGATCGGGGAGAGGGTGTCTGGTGCTACTTTTAAGGAGGTTGTAGACATTGCTCGTGATATTTAGTTTGTTCATCGCCAGGAGCGAAAGGAGAGAGAGGCCAAGAGGCCTCAAGGATCTAGTAGTTATAGTAGTGCTCTATCGAGAGGTCAGTTTAAGCCCGACAGAGGCTGTCCATTCAGGCATGCTCAGCCAGCTCGCACAGGTTATCGTGGGGTGTCATTGGGTCTTAGTTCTCATAGTTCTTATCAGGGCCAGTCATCACTTAGTGCCCTTCTAGGTCAGAGTTCGTCCCGTGCTCCGTTAGTTTAGGGCTCTTCTATGCAAGTGCATCTTCTAGTCACTTCGGTGTGAGGGGTTCCCTTCAGCCCCTTTCTCCAGTACTTGGGAGTTGTTATGAGTGTGGAGAGATGGGTCAAATGTGGAGGCAGTATCCTCATCATTTTGCGAGTTCATCTAAGCAGAGGAGTCAGCCATCAGCTTCAGCACTAGTTACTTCACCACCACCTGCCCAGCCAGCTAGGGGTGGAGGTCAGTGAGCTAGGGGTCGCCCTAGAGGGGGAGGTCGATTAGGTGGCGGTCAAGCCCGTTTCTATGCACTTCTAGCTAGAACCGATGCTATTGCTTCCTATGCTGTTATTACAGGTATTATTTCAATCTACCACATAGATGCTTCTATATTATTTGATCCCAGTTCTACCTTTTCTTATGTGTTATCACACTTTGCTCATTATTTGGATACGCCTCATTAGTCTCTTGTTTCACCTGTTCATGTATCTACTCTGGTGGGTGATACTATTGTTGTAGATCGTGTGTACCGGTTGTGTGTTGTGACTATTGGGTGTCTGGAGACCCGAGTGGATCTTTTATTATTGTGTATAGTGGATTTCAATGTGATTTGGGCATCGTTTGGCTATCTCCATGTCGTGCTATTCTGGATAGTCATGCTAAGATAGTCATATTGGCTATACCGGGTGTGCCACAAATCGAGTGGCAAGGTATGACTGATTATGTTTCTAGTAGGGTGATCTCATTCTTAAAAGCCCAACGTATTGTTGGGAAGGGTTTCTTTCGTATCTAGCCTTTGTGAGGGATGTCAGTGTAGAGACTCCCAGTATTGATTTTGTTCCAATTGTGAGGGATTTTCCAGATGTATTTCCTGTAGACCTGCCGGGAATGCCACTGGATAGGGATATTGACTTTGGTATTGACCTGGTGCCGGGCACTCAGCCCATTTCTATTCTGCTGTATCGTATGGCACCAGTGAAGTTGAAGGAGTTAAAATATCAGTTTCAGGAACTCCTTGATAAGGGGCTCATTTGGCCTAGTGTGTCACCTTAGGGTGCGCTGGTTCTATTTGTGAAGAAGAATGATGGAACTATGAGTATGTGTATTGATTATAGGCAATTTAACAAAGTAACAGTTAAGAACAAGTATCCTTTTCCACATACTGATGATTTATTCGACCAGCTTTAGGGAGCGAGAATGTTCTCCAAGATTGATCTCCATTCAGGTTTTCACCAGTTGAAGATCAGGGACTCGAATATTCTTAATATAGCCTTTGGGACACGATGTGGTCGTTATGAGTTCTTGGTGATGTCTTTTGGGCCGACCAATGCACCAACAACGTTTATGTATTTTATGAACATCGTGTTCTAGCCTTATCTCGACTCATTTTTCATAGTCTTCAATGATGATATTCTGGTGTATTCACGTAGTCAAGAGGAGCACACAGAGCATTGGAGAGTTTTGTTGTAGAGATTGACGGAGGGGAAGCTTTATGCAAAATTCTCCAAGTGTGAGTTTTGGCTTAGTTCAGTGACTTTCTTGGGGAACGTGGTGTCCTGCGAGGGTATTCAGGTTGATCTGAAGAAGATAGAGGCAGTTTAGAGTTGGCCAAGACCATCCTCAGCCATAGAGATTCGCAGCTTTCATAGTTTGGCAGGTTATTATCACCGGTTTGTTCAGGGATTCTCATTATCACATCGCCCTTGACCAAGTTGACTTAGAAGGGTGCTTCATTTGTATGGTCAGATGAGTGTGAGGAGAGCTTTCAGAAGCTCAAGACAGCCTTGACCACAACTACAGTATTAGTTTTTCCATCAGTTTCAGTTTCATATACCATGTATTGTGATGCTTTGAGAGTTGGTATTGGGTGTGTATTGATGTAGGAGGGTAGAGTCATTGCTTATGCTTCTCCTCAGTTAAAGCTCCATGAGAAGAACTACCCTGTTCATGATTTAGAGTTGGCTGCCATAGTTCACACATTGAAGATCTGGATTCATTACTTGTATGGTATGTCTTCTGAGGTGTTTACTGATCACCATAGCCTCCAGCACTTGTTCAAGCAGAATGATCTTAATTTGAGGCAACAGAGGTGGTTGGAGTTTCTAAAGGATTATGATATTACTATATTATACCATCCTGGGAAGGCCAATGTGGTGGATGATGCTTTGAGCCGAAAGGTGGATAATATGGGGAGTTTGGCTTATATTCCAATTGGGGAGAGACCTCTTGCAGTTGATGTTCAGGCCTTGGCCAATCGGTTTGTGAGGTTAGATATTTCAGAGCCCAGTCGGGTATGCTTGTGTGGTTGCTCGATCTTCCTTATATAATCCCATCAGAGAGCGCCAGTATGATGATCTGCATTTGCTTGTCCTTAAGGATAGAGTTCAGCACGATGATGCCAGAGATGTGACTATTGGTAATGATGGGGTGTTGAGTATGCATGTCCGGATATGTGTGCCCAATGTATATGGCTTCGGGAGTTGATTCTGGAGGAGGTCCATATCTCGCGGTATTCTATTCATCCGGGTTCCGCAAAGATGTATCAGGATCTGAGACAACATTATTGTTGGAAGAGAATGAAGAAAGACATTATGGAATTTATAGCTCGGTATCTCAATTGTTAGTAGGTGAAATACGAGCATCATAGACCGGGTGGCTTGCTTCAATAGATGGATATTCCAGAGTGGAAGTGGGAGTGAATCACCATGGACTTTGTAGTTGGGCTCCCATATACTTTGAAGAAAGTCGATACTATTTGGTTGATTATGGATCAGCTGACCAAGTCCGCGCACTTTATTCCTGTGTGTACTACCTATTTTTCATAGCGGTTGGTAGAGATATATATCCGGGAGATTGTTAATTTGCATGGTGTCCCAATTTACATCATTTCACATAGGGGCACTTAGTTCACTTTGCAGTTTTAGTGGTCAGTGCAACAAGAGTTGGTTACTCAAGTTTAGTTGAGCACAACTTTTCACCCTCAAACGGATGGACAGTCCGAGCGCACTATTTAGATATTAGAAGACATGTTGCGTGCTTGTGTCATTGATTTTGGAGGGTCATGGGATCAGTTTCTACCGCTTGCAGAGTTTGCTTATAAAAACAGTTACCAGTCGAGTATTCAGATGGCTCCATATGAGGCTTTGTATGGGAGGCGATGTAGATCTCCACTTGGTTGGTTTGAGTTGGGTGAGGCTAGGCTATTGGGGACAGATTTGGTGTAGGATGCTTTAGAAAAGGTGAAGGTAATTCAGGAGAGGCTTCGTACAGCGCAGTCAAGGCAAAAGAGTTATACGGATAGGAAGGTTCAGGATGTGTCTTAAATGGTTGGTGAGGAGTTCTTGTTGAACGTTTCACCCGTGAAGGGTGTTATGAGGTTTGGGAAGAAGGGTAAATTGAGTCCTCAGTTCATTGGGCCTTTTGAGGTGCTTCGGAGGATTGGGGAAGTGGCTTATGAGCTTGCTTTTCCACTTAGCTTGTCGAGTGTGCATTCGGTATTTCATGTTTTTATGCTCCGAAAGTATATTGGGTGTCCGTCTCTTGTTATGGATTTTAGCAAGGTTTAGTTGGATAGTGATTTGACCTATGATGTGGAGCCAGTAGCTATTTTGGAGTTTCAGGTTCGAAAGTTGAGATCAAAATATATAGCTTCAGTAAAAGTGCAGTGGAGAGGTCGTCTCGTGGAGGAGGCTACCTAGGAGACCTAGTAGGAGATGAAGAGCAGACATCCTCACCTATTTGAGGCTTCAGGTATGTTTTTTGACTCGTTCGTGGACGAATGTTTGTTTAAGAGGGGGAGGATGTGACGACCTAGCCAGTCGTCACATGAGTTACCACTCTATTTCCCCTATTTCTAATTCTTATTTCTTTTTCTATCGGTTCTATATGTGATAGGGTTGGTTGTCTCGGGTTCGGAAAAGATTTGGTAACGTTTGAGACACTTAGTCTCTTTTAAGGAAGCTTAAGTTGGAAAAGTCAACCGGATGTTGACTTATGTGTTAGAGGGCACGGATGTGAGTTCCGATGGTTCGGATAGCTTCGGGAAGTTATTTAGTACTTAGGAGTGTGATCAGAATTGGTTTTGGAGGTCCAGAGTTGATTTAGGCTTGAATTGGCGAAATTGGATTTTTGGCGTTTTCCGACTGATAGGTGAGATTTTGATAAAGGGATCAGAATGGAAATTTAGGAGTTGCAGTAGTTGCGTTGTGTCTTTTGGGACGTGTGTGCAAAATTTCAAGTTATTCGAACGTGGTTTGGTTGGGTTTTTGATCAAAAGCATAATTTAGAGGATTTTGGAAACTTAGGCTTGAATTCGATGTGTTTTGATTGATTCGATGTTGTTTGAGGGGTTTTGAAGATTTGTATAGTTTGAATAAGGTTATGGGATATGTTTGTGTTTTTGGTTGAGGTTTCGAGGGCCTCAGGGTGATTTTGGAGGGTTGCAAAGAGTTTGGGAGTTTGGTGGAGCTGCAGATTTGTTGTTTCTGTTGTTTCTGCACCGGCGGATATGGGACCGCAGGTGCAATGCCGAAAATGCGGAATATTGGTCGTCGAAGTAGAAGATCCTAGGAAAGGCAGGAACCGCAGAAGCGGTTGTGGAACCGCACCTGCGACGGCGCAGGTGCGGAATGTTCATCACTGATGCGGAAGCTAGGGAATAAGTGAAAAACCGCATAGGCGGCTCTTTGACCGCAAATGCGGTACCGCAGAAGCGGGATTTTGGATGTAGATGCGAAATCCTTGGGCCAGAAGGTATAAATTATTTCCTTCCAGATTTTTGAGCTTTCCACCATTTCTATGTCGGTTTTTTGAGCTTTTTGGGCGATTTGAAGAAGGATTTCAAGGGGACTTCATTGAGGTAAGGATTTTGAACCTAAAACTCATTCCTATGGTATTATTTCACGGATTAGAGATGTAATTAATGGAATGTAAGGGTTAAAATTGGGGAAACTAGTGCTTGGTATTGGAGACCTAGACTTGAGGATTTGAGGGACCATTTGTGGTTGGATTTTTGTACTTTTGATACGTCTGAACTCATGGGGAGATAAGGAATCTATTGATGTAAATTTTATCGAATTCCAAGATGTGGATGGGGGTTTGTTTAAGAGGGGGAGGATGTGATGACCCGACCAGTCGTCGCATGAATTAACACTCTGTTCCCCCTATTTCTAATTCTTATTTCTTTTTCTATCAGTTCTATATGTGATCGGGTTGGTTGTCTCGGGTTCGGAAAGGATTTGTTAACGTTTGAGACACTTAGTCTCTTTTGAGGAAGCTTAAGTTGGAAAAGTCAACCGGATGTTGACTTATGTGTTAGAGGGCTCGGATGTGAGTTTCGATGGTTTGGATAGCTTCAGGAAGTTATTTGGGACTTAGGAGCGTGATCAGAATGCATTTTGGAGGTCCGTGGAAGATTTAGGCTTGAATTGGTGAAATTGAGATTTTGGCATTTTCTGGTTGATAGGGGAGATTTTGATATAGGGGTTGGAATGGAATTCCATAAGTTGCAGTAGTTTTGTTGTGTCATTTGGGATGTGTATGCAAAATTTCAAGTCATTCGGACTTGGTTTGGTTGGGTTTTTGATCAAAAGCGTAATTTAGAGGATTTTGGAAACTTAGGCTTGAAACCGTTGGTTTTGGTTGATTCGATTTTGTTTGAGGGGTTTTCAATATTGGTATAAGTTTGAATAAGTTTATGGGATATGTTTGTGTTTTTTGTTGAAGTTTCGGGGGCCTCCGGGTGATATTGGAGGGTTGACGGAGAGTTTGGTGGAGCTGCAGATTTTGCTGTTTCTATTGTTTTCGCACCTGTGGATAGGGGACCGCAGATGCGACACCGCAAATGTGGAAGATTGGTCACAGAATCGGAAGAGCCTATGAAAGGCAGGAACCACAGAAGCGGTTGCGGGACCGCACCTCCGATGGCGCAGGTGCGAAATGTTCATCGTAAATGCGAAAGCTGGGAATAAGTGAAAAACCGCAGAAGCGGATCATTGACCACAAATGCAGTACCAGCAGAAGAAGGATTTTGGCTATAGATGCGAAATCCCTGGGCCAGAAGGTATAAATTATTTCCTTTGCGAATTTTGAGCTATTCCACCATTTATAAGTTGGTTTTTGGAGATTGTTTGGCGATTTGAAGAAGGATTTAAAGGGGATTTCATTGAGGTAAGGATTTTGGACCTAAAGCTCATTCCTATGGTATTATTTTACGGATTAGAGATGTAATTAATGGAAGTTAAGGGTTAAAATTGGGGAAACTAGTGCTTGGTATTGGAGACTTAGACTTGAGGATTTTGAGGGACCATTTAGGGTTGGATTTTGGTACTTTTGATATGTATGAACTCGTGGGGATATAAGGAATTTATTGATGTGAATTTTATCGAATTCCAAGATGTGGACCCGGGGGTCGAATTTTTGTAATTTCATGATTTATGTAGTAAATTGATTATTTTCACTTAGGCTTTGTTCCCTTAGCATATCTTGACGTTGTGATTCTGATTTTGGATATATTCGACGCAAGTTGAGGCTGATTCGAGGGGCAAAGGTGTCACAGGTTAGAGTTTGGACTGGATTGAGGTGAGTAATGATTTTAAATATTTTTTGAGGGTATGAAACCCCAGATTGCACATCGTAGTGCTACATTGAGGTGACGCACACGATCGATGACGAGCGTGGGATCGTGCACTATTGGGGATTGTGACTTAGTCCATCTCGAATGACTATTTTACTGAATATTTGACTGAAAACTATTTGCCATCATCATGTTTTGGGATGAATGCCATATTTGGGCCTCGTGCCAAATGTTTGAACCCTTAGGGGATTTTTACTGATATTTTCTCACTGTTTTGTCTTTATACTTGTAACGACCCGATCAGTCGTTTTGAGCTTTTGCACTTTTCTTGCTAGTTCTCGGGCATGACTTGCCCCGTGTGTAATATTATGACTTATGTAAATCATTGATTTTGGTTTTCAGGGTAATCAAAATGAATTTGGAATAACAGTTCTCAATTTGTAGCTTGAAATTTGAATGCTTTGACCAAGTTTTGACTTGTTTGTATATGATCTCGGATTGGAATTTTTATGATTTAGTTAGCTCTTTTAGGTAATTTGGGATTTAGGAGCGTGATCGGACTACATTTTGGAGGTCCGTGGAAGGTTTAGGCTTGAATTGGCGAAATTGAGATTTTGGCGTTTTTCGGTTGATAAGTGAGATTTTGATATAGGGTCAAAATGGAATTCCGAAAGTTGCAGTAGCTCTGTTGAGTCATTTTTGATGTGTGTGCAAAATGTCAGGTCATTCTGACGTGGTTTGGTTGGGATTTTGATCAAATGCGTACTTTGGAAGTTTTTGAAATTCTTATGCTTGAATCCGATATGATTTTGGTATTTTTGTGTTTTTTTGAGCATTCCGAAAGTTGAAACAAGTTTGAATGAGGTTATGGGATGGGTTGGCATGTTTTGTTGAGGTCCCGAGGGCCTCGGGTGAGTTTCAGATGGTTAAACGGATCAATTTTGGACTTTGAACTTGGCAGTTTTTGCTGGTTTTGTGTTGCAGACAATTTTATCTTCGTGTTCGCGGTTAGGGACTCGCATTCGCTAAGGGTGTATTTGTGTGATGATATTTTTGTTCTACGCATTCAAAAGGATGACAACGCAAACTCGAAGGTGGAGGATTCGTGTGCATCGCGAATGCGAGACAGGGGTCGCGTTCGTGTAGAGGAATAAGGTCGTTGGGCACCCCAGACCCATGTGCTATGCGTTTGCGAGAGTTGCACGTTTTCGTGAAAGCCTGGTTTGGCGAAGCATCACGTTTGCAAGGAATTGTCCGCGTGCACGAAGGGAAAAGTGGAGAGGCAGTGAATTTGGTCTACGCGAACGCGAGAGGCTGGTCGCGTTCGCGAAAAAGATAATTTTACCTGGGGCAGAAAGTTTAAAAAGTGAGTTTCGCGATTTTTGGTCTATTTTCTCCATTGTTGAGTAGTTTTTGGAGCTTTTGAGAAATATTTAAGAGGGAATTGAAGGAAAACACCTGGAGGTAAGATTTTTGAACTCTATACTCTATTCTATGTTGATTCTTACTTGTTTAATCATGAAATATGTGAAAATTAAAGCCTAAAATTGGGGAATTAGGGCTCGAATTTGGAGAGTGTAAATTGAGAATTTAAGGGGGCAATTGAGGTTCGATTTTGATGTTCTTGGTATGTATAGACTGGTGAGAGGATGAGGATTCCATTGATATTAATTTTGTCAGATTTCGAGACGTGGGCCTGGGGACTGGGTTTGAGCAATTTCGGGATTTTTGATGTAAATTGGATATTTTCGAGTGAGCTTCATTCCCTTAGCATATTTCAATGGTTATGTACTGATTGTGGCTAGATTTGGAGAATTCGAAGGTCGATTCATGCGGGCAAAGCATCACGGGCTAGAGTTTGGAGCAGATCAAGGTGAGTAATGATTGTAAATGATGTTCTGAGGGTATGAAACCCCGAATTGCACATTGTTGTGCTATATTAAGGTGACGCACATGCTTCATGACGAGTATGGGGTCGTGCACTATTGAGGATTGACTGAAATCTATTTGCTATCATCATTATTTGGGCTAAATGCCATATTTAGGCCTCGTGCCAAATATTTGAACCCTTCAGGAATTTTTTTATTGATATTTCCTCACTGTTTTGACTTTATACTTGAAATCAGTCATGATATATTTCAATGTTTTCACACTCGGCCATGTTTACTATGTTTTAACACCTATATGATCTTTTAAATGATAATTGTGCTGAGAAATCCTATTTTTCTACTACCGAGTGGCTTGTGAGGATTTTTGTCTGAGTAAGGCCGAGGGCCTATGTTGTGAGGATACACTGATCATGATTTGAGGCCGAGAGCCTTAGATATGTATGCCACGAGGTGGCTTGATTGATATAAGGCTAAGATCCTGGTGATGATGCCACGAGATGACTTGATATTACGCTTGGGCCGTATGGGGCCCCTCCAGGAATCTGCACACCTCCAGCTAGCGCGGGTACCCATTGTGATGTGAGATTTAGCCCGAGGGGCTGATATTGTTTTGAGATATTGCCCGAGGGGCGGATTTGTTGATACTATGCCCGAGGGGCAAACCTTTATGTGTTTATCTTCCTTAATTGTCTGTCATTTACCTGCTTAACTGTTGAAAAAGGCATTTCATGAAGTTTAATTTGAGCTAAATGAATTTCACATAGCTTTTATTGGTTTACTATTTTTACTGCTTCATTATAGTATGCGATGTGCCTTATGTGATTTCCTGCTTTCAGTCTTGTTAACCATGAAAATAGCAACGACAATTTAATTTGTAAAATAGGACTCTAAAAATACGTGATCTATTCCTAAGATAGTTGTTAGAGAAGATGATGCTAATAATGTGAATTTTAACGATAGAGCATGAGCTAAAATGAGATAATGATCGAACCGAAGGGCCTGCTGCCCGGATATAGGCCTGGCCGATGGGGACTTCGGGGTCAACTTCGAGGTCAAACTCAATCTATCGGGGATAGTCGAGGATGGGATAACAGTTAAAGATATAATCAAATAAGGCTCTCTATAGCTAATGTTAAGTTATATAATGAAGGAACAAATATAAAAGTGATGGATATCGAGGTATCCTCGGATAAGTGAGAGCCAATAAGTTTAGAAAGTAAAGAGGGAGAGAGAGATATTATTGCACTTGTGGAGAAATGGAGCAACATCAGTCCCTTACAAGGTAGGGTGAGTTCCCTTTATATAGGAGGGGAACTCGATTACAAATACATGTGCATTTAATTACAAAATACAGAGATGGGATGGCTTGATGTGATGCCTCAGAGTAGGCTCTGGACAGGCTAGCCCTGTCAGACTCAATCGCGTGTTTTGGGAGCTTCCCCTTTTTGTCCTAGACTAGACCTCTATCTGGCCTTGAATCGGGCCTTGACAAGCCCGGAGGGAGAGGACTAAGTTGTGGCTTCATATCCTCGGGGTCTTGAGGCATCTCCCCGAGATGGCTTGATATCGAGAAATCAGGCCCTCTAATTTCACCACGTACTAGTCTTTATTTATGATTATTACTCACTGATTTAGGGTACTCACTTTACTCCCTGTACCCCGTGTGCAGATTCAGGCATTGCTGATCCTGCCAGTGTGAGGTGAGAGCACCTGGCAGACTTTGGAGTTCACGAGGTAGCTGCTTGGCGTCTGCATTCCCGTATTTTTCCTCCTTTATCATTTCTATCTCTTATCATACATTTTGTAAAAGCTTATAGACTTTTCAGACTTATTTAGGACTGATAGATGCTCATGACTAGTGACACACCGGTATCGGGCTGTGTTGGGTTGTAGTCCATAAATTATGTTAATATCTGCTACTTTGAGATTTTATTTATTACATTTTAGACTTAATTCTTATTGTTTAATTGCTTAAAACTGAAATGGGAATGTGTTGGCTGGCCTTCACGAGAGGCGCCATCATGACTGAGTCCGGGTTTAAGGTCGTGATAATATGGTATCAGAGCCTAGGTTACATAGGTCTCACGAGTCATGAGCAGTTTTAGTAGAATCTCGTGGATCGGTATGGAGACATCTATACTTATCCTCGGGAAGCTGCAGAACCTTTTGGAAAAACTTTATATTCTTGAATTCTTATCGTGCGCCCTTGATTCAGCTTGAAATGTAACTCTTTGAATTCTTTCCATGCATTTTTATACGCGCATGAGCGCTCAGTATCAGATGTGAATCGATGGTTTGTAGTTTCCCTGGTTGAGGGGTGATATGTGATCTTTGTGTGTTGATATTGAGTCAGTCTAGAGGACTCGAGGCTGGATTTTTTCCTATAGCTTGAGCATCGAGATGTTGATTATGTGAGCAGGTGTATTTGAACTTATATGTTCGATAGTGTCCCTATTAGTACAATTGATACTTGGATGGCTATGTGATGAGTATGTTATGACTGCGAGATGTATTCATATGATTTGGAAGCGACGAGAAGGGTCTGTTGGAGGATAGAAGAACTATTAAGTGCTTGATTTCCATCCTGATTTGAGGTATATACCCGAGTTATGGGTATGAGAAGAATCTTTCATGTGTCCTAGTTGGGAGTGAAGTAAATTTCATGTTGCAGTATGAGCTCAGACTCCGTATGATTAAGTGGCTGTGTAATATCTCTGACTGTGGAAAGGCATAAAGAGATGCCAGTTTGAAGCAAAGCGGGTGGGTTATCTCCTGCGGAGTGTTCGAAAGTTTGTGCGATCCTTATGTTGTCTGTTAGAAGATCTCATTTACAAGTGAAAGATCTGTGTTGCAATATAAATTTGGGTCATTTAATAGAGTGGGTTTAACTGTTGTGAGAATGAATGCGAGATCTGCGGAAGATTTAATGTACTAGATGGTCGGTGTTTCACGAGTTTATGAAGGATCAAGTTTAATCTGGCTATGATATTATGGCAATAATAGAGTATAAGCATTATGAGTTATTATGTGTATTTTGATCTATGGCTTCAAGCCAAGTGGGGCAGTCTGCTATTGATTAGTTAATTGCACGGTTATGTCCTATGTTTGTTCCGGTTGAGGCGTACGGGTGAATCAGTTATGGCCTACGAAGATTGACACCGAGGATGGCTCGAGTAAAGGAAAATTCTTAACAAAGGTTATAGTATAGTTCATAGGTGTGTGAGAATCACGGAATGTCTTGAATTATTATTGGTAAATGATGCTTGGTGCATAGAGCAGGAAGTTGCTTGGTTATACTGGAATGAGGTTACATTCTGCGCTTTTAAAGTGCTAACGAGGCACAGGTTGTTCGGTTTGTTTGATCAGGATAATTGCAGTTTGAGTAGAGTAAATAACTCTCGAGAATGGTTTTAATATGTTCAAGATTGTACATGTAATAACTTGAAATTTTTTGGGTGTATGATTTGGCTAGAAACTGAGGTTTGTGCTGAAGGGTGTCACGACTTGTGTCATTTCTATATCAGTTATGGGATTCTAAATATCAGTTTCCAGAAGGTAAAGGTAATGGATTTGGATTCGCAGGAAGTCTCTTTAGGGTAGGTATTTTGAATGTGGTGCTTTTGGGAATATTTAAGAGAGTATTCAGCGACTTATCAACCATAGACGGGATAGTTTTATGCTTTGGTCTCGTGTGGTGAGTCTGGGTTAAGGAATGGTGGTGTTATAGCAAGAAGAAGTATCAAGTTGAAGGTAAATTAGAAGGAACTTGGATAGATGGGATAGCTTGCTAGTAGGCCATATAGGTATGGTAAGGATATGATTAGTTCCTTGGGTGCTTACGAGGTAATTTGTTTTCTACAGGTGATTTGCGGCAATGCTCTTGGGATTTAGTGGAATACGTAGCTTGGTTGAGTTAGAAGGATTAAGTCCTGACAGGTTTGATTTTTTGCAAAAGGGAGTCACGGAGTTCTTGATGATTTCTACCACGGTTAGAGGAGTATATTTCCATGAGCGTGAGGAGCATGGGATGTATAGTGATTTTCTTCCAGATGGGCTCAATGGAAAGTTCTTGGTTGGTTGAGTACATAATTTCTTATGGCTCGAAAAGGATATGGAGTTCTGTTGTTATCCTAGGATGGTATGGTATTTGTGATATGTTGTGGAGTATTGAGATTGCGTGTGTAAGGTTACAGTTCAATTCTGAAAGGAAGGTCACAAAACTCTTAGGCTGCGGGCAGCTTTAGATGATTAGGGAAATGATCTTCAGATGATTAAGGAAATGGTATTGCTAATTGGAGTGATTTAACGAGGGTATATGTTTTATAAAAAGGCAATGTGATTAAGTTGATTGTACTTCGATGGTATTGCGGCACTCTCTTGTTAGATCAACTCCTGATATTCAAGTTTGTTTGGTGGCACAAAAGAATTTTAGAGTATCTCCCGTCGAATGATGGGGTATTAGAGGTGTGGTATATATTCAGACGGTGGAATTCGGATCAGGTATGGTGATTCGTGTGCTATATGGAGTTGGAGACTGGGAGTTCCCATATTCAGGCTTTGTTGTGGTTGTGGGTCGTGTGTATCAACACTGTTTAGTGACTAGCGTAGTTTGGAGATCCGAGTGGATCTTTTGCTACTTGGTATGTTAGATTTTGGATGTGATATTGGGTACAGACTGGTTGTATTCGTGTCATGTTATTCTGGACTACTGTGCTAAGGCGGCAATGTCGGCTATGCAGGGAATGCCACAGATTGAGTGGTAAGGTTTGACAGATTATGTTCTTAGTAGGGTGATTTTATATTTCAAAGACCCAGCGGATGGATGGGAAGGAATTATCTTTCTTATTTGGGTTTTCGTGATGGATGTCAGTGTAGAGACTTCTACTATTGATTCAGTTCCTGGATGGACTTTTCTGGATGTGTTTCCTGCTGCTGGGCATGTCGCCGGACAGGGTTGTTGATATCTATGTGGATTTTGTGCTGGGCACCATATCGTATGGCACCGGTAGAGTTAAAGGAGTTGAAGGAGTAGCTTCAGGGACTCCTTGAAAAGGGGTTCATGGGTAGGCCAATGTAGGTGTGTGTTCTAATTTGAGTTGGCTCGGTTGACTCCGAGTTGTATTGCTGAGGGATGTATTGATTTGATTGTTGTTTAGCTTATTAGTGACCTGGGAAGATGTATGAGTTACCTTTACATGTTGCGGGGCATTGGGAATTGTCGGTTATAAGCACATGTGGTGCAGTTTTAATTGGGGTCTCTCAGTAGAATTCGAGCGGGAAGAGTACTGGGTATTGTTCGGAGGTTGACGTATCGTTTGTGTCCTTTCGAGTTTGTGTAACGTTAGGTCAATTGCTTCGCAGTAGTTATGATGAATTGCTTTGGTTCTAGATCAAATTGCATGTGGTTGTCGATTTTGAGCATAGTGGCTTGAGGTGTTTCATGTAGACCAGTGTCTGGATGAGGTTTCGCATTGGAGCGAAGCTATGTGGGGGTATGATCCTTCGGATTTGATTCATGTGTTCTATTTCTATGATGTGTGATGGGTTCTCAGCATTATGTGTGGTGGTACGGTGAGCTTGCGGTACAACTCTTCATTTGAGTCATTTTTATGATTCTGGTATGTTTGAATTTTTGCTTATTGGTGCGCGGATTCCACAAGTTGCAGCTTTAGCCTGTATGGATGTTTCATGTCACTAGAGTAATTTGTCGAATTAGATGAGATTGTTGGGGCCTTTGTTGTATAAAAGAGATTTGATTTCAGCATGTTGGAAGGATAATAACGAGGTTCGGTTAAAAAATTTGCTATGGTCCTTGCCAAAGGAGAAGTGGCTTCGTGAATGGTTGATCTAAGAGATGGTTATGGTTTACTGCGTGTTTCATTTATCTTTGGCAGTATATAGAAGTGTTGGAATGAGACTTTAGCTGATAAAAGGTTTTCTATCGGTATTCGAGTGTTGTGTACAACTATTGTGATTAGAAGTTATCACTACAAGTATTTGAGTTATGTGGTATATCATGTAATTGCACCTAAGGTTGCACGTATAGGTTATTACAGCTTGTTCGGGCTTATTCAGAGTATAGATGTGAGATTATGATTTTGTGGATGATTTAGAAGTGAAAATGTAGTTCTAAGGTTAATGAGCTAGGTTAGATTGTAAAAATTTCAGTCACATTTTATGATCAGACCTATATGAGATAGGGTGACGTGGGATCACCCCCGGGTATATGCATGGTAAGTTTATTCAGTGATTGGTTGGCTTTTGGAACAACTCTGGGCACGTTCGAGGACGAAAGTATATTTAAGTGGGGGAGGATGTAACGACCCGACCGGCCGGTTTGAGCTTTTTCACTTTTCTTGCCACTTCTCGGGCATGATTTGCCCATATGATGTATTATGACTTATGTAAATCGTTGGTTTTTGTTTTCAGGTTAATTAGAATGAATTTGAAAGAACAGTTCTTACTTTGTAGCTTGAAATTTGAAAGGTTTGACCAAGTTTTGACTTATTTGTATATGATCTCGGATCGGAATTTTTATGATTTGGTTAGCTCCGTTAAGTGATTTGGGACTTAGGAGCATGATCAGAATGCATTTTCGAGGTTCGTGGAAGGTTTAGGCTTGAATTGGCGAAATTGATATTTTTGTGTGGTGATATTTGTCACACCTCCTTTTTACACACCTGAAGGTGGTACAAGGGAGTTTTTCAATTAAAATGACATTATTCGAAATGCGATTATTTATTTGATTTTTCTTCATAGTTGCCAATTGAAATATTTTAATTGGTGTCCCAAGTCACCGGTTTATTTTAAATCCCAAATCGAGGAAAATTTCGACTTTCTTTTTGAAGTCTGCGAACCAGAAATTCTGAATAAGGAATTCTGTTAACCCGAGGGAAGGTGTTAGGCACCCCCCGGATTCCGTGGTTCTAGCACGGTCGCTTAAACTATCATAATTGGCCTATTATCCGATTTTAATACATGTTTAGCCTATTGTGCATTTTATTCCTTTTAAATCACTTTTAATTATTTTAAAGAAGATTTCAACGTCATCTAAAATGAGTCTTTGGACCATGCTACATGAAATGCACCCGAAGTCCGAGACATATTTTATTTAACGTAGTGAGATTTGGATTTGGGTCACATGAAATGCGCACCCGAATTTAGGAAGGTAAATTATTAAAATAACGTGCATAAAACAAACTACGCATTTTTTAATTTTGCGAGTGCCATGGAAAATTCAACTAAGTGGCACACCTCGATTCCTAAAGGATTAAAATTAATTAAATGAGGGCCATGGGTTTGTGATTTTATTTGGCATGGCACGCTTCAAATTATTCCAAAAGATTGCACTCCACTAAAGCAAACTAAGGATGTTCATATTTATTTCCTTCTAAGTTTGAGATTATTGCACATGCCCATGATTTATGGATATGGAATTATTATTGAAGAAATATATGATTTGAGTTATTATGGACCTACCCACCCATGTTGGTATCAAATTTGCTATTGACTTAACATCCTTTAATTTGGATCCAAACTATTATGTTGTTCACTCTTCGTTTTTGAATACGTCTTTCTATCTTTCCCTATGAACTACAATCTCGTTGAAGAAAGTCATTTTGTCTCTCACGATCTCTCTTTTTGACGCTCTTCCTTCATTTTTTGCTCATATCTTTCAAGTTGGTAGATAACCAAAATATAATATACAAATCAAAATGAAATATGGTGAAAGACAAATAATGAAAATATTGGTTAAGAAAAGAATGAACCTTTTATAGATGAAGATCTTCTTCAATACATATGGAGCAATAAATCTTAAGATTTAATGTGCAAACGAACCACAATCAAAGGCAACGAACGGAAACCTTCGAACCAAATTCGACTTCGATCTCTTTGGGCTAGTATTTTGGGCTATCTTTTAAATTGAGTTTGAAGCTTTTGGATTTGATTTTTGGTGTGATTTAGCTCCTATTTTTGAGGTATTTTTTGGTCTTAAAAAGGATGAGAATTGCTTGATTTTTTTTTTTTTTTGAAAGAAAGGAACAAGAAGAAATAATGAAACTAGTGAGAAATTTCCTTTAGCATAGAAGAAGAAAATTTGTTCTCTCTCTTCTCCCTTTATTTTTTTCCCACCTTCATTCTCTAATTTTCTCTTCTATTTATAGCAAAATTTTCGAATTTTTCAGATTTAAAAAGAAAAAATATTTTATTGTTTTATTATTTTTTAATTAAAAAAAATTCCACTTACAAATTGCTTTTATTTTTTTATAAAAAGAAATCCCACCTTTCTTTACTTTTATTTTTAAATTCTAACTTTAATTACTTTTATCTTATTTAAAATCCTACTTTTTCAAAGAGAATTCCACTTATTAACTTTTCTTAAAAAAACAATCCACTTTCTTTTGCTTTTCTTTTAAAAATGCTACTTTCTTTTAATTAAATTGTTTTTTTTTAAAATTTTTACATACCCTTATATTTATTTTTTAATCCCAACTTTCTTTTACTTTTTATTTTTTTAAAATTTTCACAAAATTTTATTTTATTTTTTAATTTTCTACTTTCTTTTACTTTTTAAAAGAGAATTTCACCTAACTTTACTTATATATATGTTTTTTTATTCAAAACTTCCCTTTTTCTTAATTTTTATATTACTCCTAAAAATTAGAATAATTAATATTTTTCGGATTTTTTTATTATTATTTTAAAATAAAAATAGAATTAAAATAATATTAATAGTAATAATTCACTTTTTAAAATTTTGTATTTTTACTCTATAATAAAAAGTATAACAAAGTTAAAATAATTGTAGGTTAAAACCCCCTAAAATATTTACATAGAAGAAGTGATAAAAAATTAAATATTGTCAAAAATTAGGTGCTCATAGTTGCCCCTCTTTGTTTGGAAACATGAAGAGTTTTCAAGCATAGATAAGGTGAGCCATGTGACTAATTTTTGAACATATATTTATTCAAAACGGAAGAAATATTCATAAGAGAAAAGAGAACGGGTGCAACCGAGTCTTGGTTTTTGACAGCCTACATATCCCGAGTTATAGGGGAATTAGGTCGCGTGTAGTTCAAGAAGTTTGAGATGATGGAGTATATCGAGGTGGAGAGTCGGTCGAGGTGTCGTTCCGTTGAGATTCTGGTCCGCGGTCCTGATGTTACATCAAAAATCAAAACATGAAAAAGACTAGCTAAGCCTATCAACCATGAGTTACAAGATTTCTATCTATAAGTCTTCTGAAGCTTGATCTTGAGCCTTGAATGGTTATCCGTGCAGACTTTAGATTTGAACCTTGATGCTTGCTAGTTGCAGGTACTAGGTCATTCTTCTTCAGCTTTTTGGATCAAGACCTGGCATGCAATGATTGTGACCTCGGCCATCGACTTATGCATTTGAATTAACTTCTTTCTTTCTTTTTCTATTCTGGATTGTCACTATCTTCTGTTGATCACCTCGGACTGTTGGCTCCCATTCTTGCCGCGAGCTTCTCTTGTTGCTGACTTGCATTGTAATCTAAGATGCTTTTCACTTTCCTTCAGGTGGGTGCCTAATTGCTGAACTTGAGCCGTCTTCCTTTGACCATTGTTGCCTTCCCTTTGTTCCTCAGGGTGGGTTCCTGCAATCAAAACAAGCAAAACAAACAAAATCTTCTGCCCCAGTTTGCACTAGGAAGATTTGTGAGTTGTTAGCAAAATTGTAAACCACTTATACTACTGTTGCAATGATGAGAGTAAAATAAAGACTAGACTAAGATGAGCGTCTCCTATGAGTAAAACCAAAAAACTTTGACTAACAAATGCGTCTGCTAAAATAAAACCTGAATGAACCAAACTAGGAAGTGTGTCTCCTAAGGGTGAATTTAAATGACCAAGACTAGGATGTGCGTCTCCTATGGGTGAANCTAGGGGTGAAACTTTAATGAATCAAACTAGGAAGTGCGTCTCCTATGAATGAACTATCAATTTAGGAAGTGCGTCTCCTACAGGTGAAACTTTAATGACTCAAACTAGGAAGTGTGTCTCCTATGGATGAACTATCAATTTAGGAAGTGCGTCTCCTATGGGTGAAACTTTAATGACCCAAACTAGGAAGTGCGTCTCCTATGGATGAATTATCAATTTAGGAAGTGCGTCTCCTATGAGTGAAAATCAACTTAGGAAGTGCGTCTCCTAGGGGTGAAACTTTAATGACTCAAAACTAAGAATTACGTCTCCTATGAATGAACTATCAATTTAGGAAGTGCGTCTCCTACAGGTGAATCTTTAATTACTCAAACTAGGAAGTGCGTCTCCTATGAATGAACTATCAATTTAGAAAGTGCGTCTCCTACAAGTGAAACTTTAATGAATCAAACTAGGAAGTGCATCTCCTATGAATGAACTATCAATTTAGGAAGTGCGTCTCCTACAGGTGAAACTTTAATGACTTAAACTAGTAAGTGTGTCTCCTATGGATGAACTCTCAATTTTTAAAGTGCATCTCCTACAGGTGTATCCTGAAAGACCCAGACTAAGAAGTGCGTCTCCTAGGGGTGAAACTTTAATGACTCAAACTAGGAAGTGTGTATCCTAGGGGTAATGTATGATCTTCTCAATAGCCTTTGCGTAAGCAGAAATGGGGTATTACACCTGAAAAATTCAAGCTTCCAAGCTTTGATATGAACATAGCCTTCCTCCCTGTTTCAGATAAAGAAAACTTGTGAGTTTAAACATGGTGGTTGGTTTGTGGCCTTGACTTTGCGGCGATTGCTCCTTCACTTGTCATGATAACTTTGATTTCACCTTGAAAGACATTTCATGCTTATTGACTAACCAATTTCTCTGCCACCCTTATCACTGAAAATACCTCTTCTCCCTTAAGACCCAATACCCTCTATATGTCGTATTGCTCATGCACTGACATTTACCAAACCTTTGTGTTTCACATGAATCTCAAATCATGTTGATTGTTACTAGCTCAGTGCGCTTATTGTTATTTTATGATGATTTGATGTGCTAACCATATCCCGTTTTGTGCAATTGGAAAGCTGGGGGGCAAATTTTGAAGTCATTTCTTACTTGTTCTGACCAAACAGACTCAGGAAGAGGAAGTAAACTAGACAAATGGAACAATGGACAGAGATGATTCCTAATCAGAAAAATATAAAGTAAAAACCTATCAGACGTGGATACCAACTCTAATAACCATGACATGCACCTGCAGCCTATTCTGTTGAGCAAATCTGATGTTCAGCTTTTGTTGTACCTTTTGCCGTGAAACTGGGCTTCAATGCTCCGCTCATCCAATCTGATTCACAATCCTTATTCGACTTGTAGTGCTCGAAGTGTTTTTACCATCAAACCTCTCTCATTTTGGTCTTTCTCTCTACTTACAGTCGCCTCAAGGTGCCCGTGAGGGTTTTCACCAATAAGACTCTCTCATTTTCATTATCTTTCCTGCTTGGACTGGAGTGTTTCCCCTGACATGAATCACCTTTACTTGCTCGACTTGGCATCTTTTGAAGACTGATCAGAAGGTCTTTATTTGGACCGTAATGTGGGTTTTTGGATAGGGTTAGAAAGAAAGGGTATCAAAAGGCTCAAAATGACTCGACTGGTTCAAAAGTATAACTTTCGGAATAAGATTTTTTACAACAACCACAATTTCTGCCCCAGTTTCTTTGCTTGGGGACTTTTGAATTTTTATTTCGATGAGACCGAACCGTGAGGCTGCCTACGCATCCTTAAAGGAATTAGGTCAAACGTAGTTCACATCATAGAAATTACTTTGTTGTTGTGATTTCTCTTCTCTTCTTTTCTTTCTTCCTTTTCTCTTTTTGTTGTTTTGTTTTTTTTATTTTTTTCTTTCCTTTTTCTTATCTTTTCTCCTTCCTTTTTTCCTTCTCTCTCTTTTCATTCTTTCCTTTTCTCTTTTTCCTTTACTTATCTTTTACGCTTGTGTTTATGATCTTTGCTACTAATTTCGAAAGTGGGTTATGAAAGAAAATAAATAAGGCTTAAAGAGGTAACGAAGGATAAGGTGTTTAGATAGCAGAACAAAATGCCTTCGTCATTCCAATCTTCAAAATATGCCAAGTACAAACAACATAATTAAACAAACCAAGGAAAACATTTGTAATATCATTTGATAATCATATCCATACATCCGCCTTCTATATCTGTTAAACACAAAGCACCACTGGACAACACTCTCACTCTCGTTACCACGAACGACCCCTGTCAATTTGGGCAAACTTGCCTTTGGCTTAAAACCGATGCGGCATGATGCATTTTAACATTATTTCTTTATGTTCTCTCTGCCCCAGTTTCACACAATTCGGGCTCGAAGTGATCTCGAAATGCCTTCACTTATTTCCCTCAAATGTCCCTATCATCTTCAATATTGTTTCATTGCTTCATGATTAAACTGACTTTTAAGACCAGGCTGAGAATTATGCGTGCATGTCATGTCACTAGAGTCGACAGGAAAAGGACTATAAAAGGAAAAGAAAACTAACAAAAATGACTATAAATAACAGAAAACAGAAAATTGCATTAGACAGATGGTGAAAGGGTATTGAACAACAAAACAAGCAAACTAAACTGGGGTTACAACCATGGAACAAACCTAAACAACACTAAACGATCTACTACGTCTAAACAAACTAGGCAAAATAAAAGGATAGAAGGGTTTGAGTCAAGATAATACCCGGATTACAACCCTGAAAATAACCCGGACAACAGAAATGACAATAAAATAAACTACCAAAACTCCACTCTGGCTGACCAAGAAATGGAGCGTCTTTCCAATTACCAAGCACGACATCTTAGCCACTATTTCCAAAACCATTAACTTCATTATCATTAACTTCAGTTAGCAAGTTCCCCAGAGGATTCGCATGCTCCCTCTCACTGTCATTGATTACAATTACCCCTTCTTGAATCATTCTTTCTATTTCCCTTTTCAAAGAACGATAATCTTCAATGCTATGCCATTGGACATTAGAGTGGTACATGTATCGTACAGTAGGATCAAAGCCTTTTGCATATGGGTCTGGAGTATAGCCGAGGAGTGGCTCAATTAGGCCAGAATGCTTTAACTTTTCAAACAAGCTTGTGTAGGACTCCCCAATTAGCGTGAAACTATTTCTTTTCCTTTGTTCTTTTCCCTGCCCCTGTTTTCTAGGGTTGGTGGGTGCTCGAAAATGTTGTGAAGGCAAGAATGCATTATTCGGTGCTGGCGCTTGCCATAGGGAGTGACCTGGTGGTTGGACATATGTTGACATTGTTCGGAGGATAATATTGCGGTGGATTATGTGGAGCTCGGGGATAGGTTTGGGGTTGGAGTTGAGGCTGGGTATATTGGTGAGATAGACTCTTTGGTCCATGTCGTGACTCTGAAACAACCATGGCAACATCATCGTGTTCCTTCTGACCCAGCAAGCTTCCTGTGAATTGCTTGTTTTGTGACTTTCAAAGCAGAATAACTCATGATCTTGCTAGACTTCAGCCCATCTTGTACCATTTCTCCCATTTTTACCACATCATTAAAAGGCCTACCCACAACCATGATCAAATGCCCGGAGTAAGTTGGTTCTTGAGCTTGAAGAAAGTAGTCGACCATCTCTTTTTATTTCATCGGGAGATCGACTCTGGCAGCTTGCTCTCTCCATCTAAGCCCGTACTCGCTAAAGCTTTCATCAGGACTCTTTTCCATCTTGGCGAGGGATCTGCGATCCAGGACGATTTCCATATTATACTAAAAGTGCCTGGCAAAAGCCTGAGCCATATCATCCCACGTGTACCACTTGTTAGCATCTTGGTGGGTGTACCACTCCAGAGCTGCCTCACTCAGACTCTGACTGAAATACGCCATGAATAATTTGTCCTTCCCTCATCTTACTGCAGTAACCTCTCAAATGAGCCACGGGATCTCCGTGCTCGTCATATGAATCAAACTTTGGCATCTTAAACCTAGCAGGCATTTGGACGTCAGGAAACAAGCACAAGTGTTTGTAAGCCACGCTCATCTAGCTCCCTATCCTTTGCATTCTTCTTAAAGGTTGCTTTAAGATTTTCACATTCCTGGATATCTCATCTTGTTCCACTGTCTTACCAGGATTTTCAGTTTTACCAGTATCCTCAAAAGGAGGAGCATGAGAGTACGGATCCAAGTCTTTAAAAGTTGGTTCTGGAGCATAGTGTTGGGCATAGGGGACTTTGAACACAGTCTCGTTAGAGAATCGAGGAGAAATAGCTGGTGGAGGAGCTTCAAGAGAATGAGTGGCCAAAAGAGTGGTATATGAGGTGGTTTTGGCGGGTAGAGTGTGAAAAGGTTGTGGGGAGATATCAGCAGCAGTGGGAATCTGTATTTGTGATAATGGTAGGATAGTTGCACGGTTTTCAGTGTAGTTAGTGGGTAATGAAGGTGGAGGATGCCCCCTGATCCAAGACTGATACATTTCTGCCATCTGTTATTTCACCCTTTGGACCTTCTCTTTCAATTCAGACTCTGACTCCACAAACTCCCTTCACGGGTCAACAACTCTTGTGCCCAAGTTTTTGCTAGCCATGGCTATCTTGCCCTTTGACCTTGTGTTGTATGGACGAGTTACCTTAAGAACCACAAACCAACCACCCTTCTGCTATAATGAGGAGAACAAAATGCAGTCATCATGTTAGCATTAGGGCATTTAACAGCTAAAAATATCACATTTAATGCAATGAACCTAGCAACAATTAATGGTTCTAGAATGACTTCGAGGGTCGTAAGGTCACTTGGCACCATCCCAATTTGTCCATTTGAATCTTCTCTTTTCTTTTCTTTCCTCACACTTCTTAGTTTGCTCATTTTCTTTCTGATTATCTCTCTTTTTCTTCCTTATCATTTCTCACCTCCCATAATTTCACCATCTTTTCTTTCCTTTTTTTTCTTTTTTCTTGCCTTTTTATTTTATTTTCTCTCTTTTTCCTTTTTCTTTTCTTTTCTTTTTCTTTTAATAATAAAAAATAATTCGATTGAACCCTATGTAGGTTGCCTACGTATCGTAACCCCGCATGAATAAAATCTTTGCATAATTCTGGAAGATCGTAAATAAAGCAAACAAGCCAACGTTCCTTTTTTTCTTAATGACTACTCTGATAAGAAAAGAGAAATAAAAGAAGCAAACCCCCTTTTTTTTGAATTTTCTAGACTTAAACTCTATAACATATTCTATAGTCAAGCTTAACAAGCATGTATTTTTTTTGAAGCAAATACTCTATTAAGGAAAAATCCTAGAAGAGAAAAAAATATTTTTTGACCTTTTTTTTAAAGAAGAAAATCTAAAGAATAACCACAAAAACATATTTTGAATTTCATTTGATATCCTGACGAAATATTTCGAAACAAGCAATGAAAAAGATAAAACAAAATATTTTTGGATTTCAATTTTGATTGCCTGAAGAAGAAATTCTAAAATTAAACCAAAGATAGAGTATGTTGTCTTTTTTCTTCTATGTACACTGTCCTAAAGTCCTTGTAAAATAAAGAGAATTGTTCTTTTTTTTCATTCATTTTTCAATAACTTCTCAAAGAATAGCCTCACAAGAAAATCTTTTTTTTTTTGAATTTTTGGAATTAATACCATAGAGAAAACCTTTAAAGGGGTACTAAAAAAAATAAATATTCTCTTTTTTTTTGAATTTTTTGTCCTAATATAGTAAAGGAAATATAAAGATAATTTTTATTTTAAGTCCTCGATATTAATTTCCTAAAGGAAAAACCACCTCAAAAACTTTTTTTTTTCATTTCTACAATTAGTATTCTAAAGAAAACTTATCACGAAAATATAAAAACGCAAATTTTCTTCTTTTTTTTTTTTTAGATTTTTGACTTGTAACACATTTCCAAATACAAAATAAAAATACAATAACAAAAGACTAGACAAATTTAATTAGACTATTACAAACTCTAACATCACCTAAAAGACTGAATGTACAAAACTAGAAAGTAAAACATGAACAATTGACCCAAAAACATAAAATGGCTCCTCGAGCAGCTCTTGAATGCAATGATCCTGGAGTATCTGTCATGCCCAAACTCAAAAAAGTAGATCTACACCTGTACGAGAAAACTTTAAACCAACACTATGTGAGACGATAATATTCCTTATTAGACACATGCAAGACATGGTTGTAATTATTTTTGCAAAATGACTTATTTAACCAAAATGTGCCTAGAAATGCAAAATTTGGCTAAGACCCCGCAAAGCCAAGAACCTAAGATTTACTAGGAAGACCGAACTCTATATGGGTTGCCTACGTATCACGCACCGAAAGACGAGAATTAGGTATGCGTAGTTCGGACAGATTGGATACGGGTGAAAATTAAAAAAAAAACTAACTTAGAGAAAATATATTTGTCTTTTCCTTGAAAATGATAAACATGTAAACTCTTTTTTTGATTTTCTTTTTCCCTTTTCCCCTTTTTTTGATTTTTGAAAAAAGATAAAAGTGCAAAATCTTTTTGAATTTTTTTCTATCTTTTCTTAATAAAACAAAAGTAACAAAAACAGGCCCTAGTTGCTTTATTTTCACACTTCACCCTTTTTTTTCTTTTTTTTTTTGTCTTTTTTTTCATTTTTTATTTGCCCTCAACTTTCATTGGTCCGCCAAATGACCCTTTTACCCTTGGAGAAATGCAACATGTAACACATTAGGATGCATCAGGATGGTCTGTTATTTTGGTATACCTGTCCTAGACAGACCCAACCCCTGTGTTGAGTCCCCTAAGTACAATGCACATGATGCATACAAGCGTTCCGACTGGGGATCCGGCATGAGGCGGAGTTATTCTAGGTTCAAAACCTAGGTATATGTTCTAGATTGTGTACCCGAGCGGACAACTCGAGTCGAGGAGGGGGCTACGTACCGGGAACCAAAAGGCTATCCGGCTTAGTAACTTGCCAAAGCCTCTTTCTTATTTCAAGGTATGACACTAACAGAATAGGGATTCTCGGCCAGCGAGCACATCCCCGGAGATGAGAAGAGAAGTGTTTCGTAGCACTTTTATATATATAGTTCAAATAATATCAAAGCGATAAAAAGCAACATTTTGCACATTAAGTCCAAACATGTAATAAAATCAGATAACAGATAACGCCAAATACAACAATATATCTAAGCTCGAATTCTGAACCCTAAACCAGAAGTTCTGGGTTCTTTTTCCCAGCAGAGTTGCCAGAGCTGTCACACCTCCTTTTTACACCCCCGAAGGTGGTACAAGGGACTTTTTCCAATTAAAGCGACATTATTTTAAATGGGATTATTTATTTGATTTTTCTTCAGAGTCGCCACTTGGAATATTTTAATTGGTGTCCCAAGTCACCGGTTTATTTTAAATCCCAAATCGAGGAAAATTTAGACTTTCTTTTTGAAGTCTGCGAACTAGAAATTCTGAATAAGGAATTCTGTTAATTCGACGGTAGGTGTTAGGCACCCCCCGGATTCCGTGGTTCTAGCACGGTTGCTCAAACTATCATAATTGGCCTATTATCTGATTTTAATACATGTTTAGCCTATTGTGCATTTTATTCCTTTTATACCGCTTTTAATTATTTTAAAGAAGATTTCAACGTCATCTAAAACGAGTCTTTCGTCCACGCCGCATGAAATGCACCCGAAGTCCGAGACATATTTTATTTAACGTTGTGATATTTTGATTTGGGTCACATGAAATGCGCACCCGAATTTAGGAAGGTAAATTATTAAAATAACGTGCATAAAGCAAACTACCCGTTTTTTAATTTGCGAGAGCCATGGAAAATTCAACTAAATGGCACACCTCGATTCCTAAAGGATTAAAACTAATTAAATGAGGGCCATGGGTTTTGAGATTTTATTTGGCATGGCACGCTTCAAATAATTCCAAAAGATTGCACTCCACTAAAGCAAACTAAGGATGTTCATATTTATTTCCTTCTAAGTTTGAGATTATTGCACAGGCCATGATTTATATGGAATTATTATTGAATAAATATATGACTTAAGTTATTATGGACCTACCCACCCATGTTGGTATCAAATTTGCTATTGACTTAACATCCTTTAATTTGGATCCAAACTATTACATTGTTCACTCTTCATTTTTGAATACATCTTTCTATCTTTCCCTATGAACTACAATCTCATTGAAGAAAGTCATTTTGTCTCTCACGATCTCTATTTTTGACGCTCTTCCTTCATTTTTTGCTCATATCTTTCAAGTTGGTAGATAACCAAAATATAATATACAAATCAAAAGGAAATATGATGAAAGAAAAATAATGAAAATATTGGTTAAGAAAAGAATGAACCTTTTATAGATGAAGATCTTCTTCAGTACATAGGGAGCAAAAAACCTTCAGATTTAATGTGCAAACGAACCACAATCAAAGGCAACGAGCGTAAACCTTTGAACCAAACTCGACTTCGACCTCTTTGGGCTAGTATTTTGGGCTATCTTTTAAATTGAGTTTGAAGATTTTGGATTTGATTTTTGGTGTGATTTAACTACTGTTTTTAGGTATTTTTTGGTCTTAAAAAGGATGAAAATTGCTTGATTTTTTTTGAAAGAAAGAAACAAGAAGAAATAATGCAACTAGTAGAAATTTCCTTTAGCATAGAAGAAGAAAATTTGTTCTCTCTCATCTCCCCTTTTTCTTTTCTCTCCTTCCTTCTCAAATTTTCTCTTCTATTTATAGCAAAATTTTTGAATTTTTTCAGATTTTAATTTTTTTTATTATTTTATTATTTTTTAATTAAAAGAAATTCCACTCACAAATTGCTTTTATTTTTTGTAAAAAGAAATTCCGCCATTCTTTATTTTTGTTTTTTAAATTTCAACTTTAATTAATTTTATCTTATTTAAATTCTACTTTTTAAAAGAGAATTCCACTTATTTAACTTTTCTTAAAAAAAAACAATCCACTTTCTTTTGCTTTTCTTTTAAAAATTCTACTTTCTTTTACTTAATTTTTTTTTTAATTTTCAGATACCCTTATATTTATTTTTAAATTCCAACTTTCTTTTACTTTTTATTTTTTTAAAATTTTCACAAAACTTTATTTTATTTTTTAATTTTCTACTTTCTTTTACTTTTTAAAAGAGAATTCCACCTACTTTAACTTTTATATATATTTTCTTATTCAAAACTTCCCTTTTTCTTAATTTATATATTACTCCTAAAAATTTAAAAAATTAATATTTTTCAAATTTTTTTTATTTTAAAATAAAAATAAAATAATATTAACAGTAATAATTCACCTTTTAAAATTTTATATTTTTACTCTATAATAAAAAGTGTAACAAAGTTAAAATAATTGTAGGTTAAAATCCCCTAAAATATTTACATAGAAGAAGTGATAAAAAATTAAATATTGTCAAAAATTAGGTGCTCACAATATTTTTTTTCTACGTGCTCGCGAGGATGAGAACGCGAATGTGAAGGTGGAGGATTCATGTGCATCGCGGATGCAAAGTTGGGGTCGCGTTCGCGTAGAGAAATAACGTCGTTGGGCACCCCATGCCCTTGTGCTATGCGTTCGCGAGAGTTGCATCGTGTTCGCGAAACCTTGGTATGGTGAAGCATCGCGTTCACAAGGAATTGTCCGCGGTAGTGAGGGGAAAAGTGGAGAGGCTGTGAATTTGGTCCACGCGAACGCGAGAGGCCGGTCGCGTTCGCGAAGAAGGTAATTTTACATCGGGCAGAAAGTTTAAAAAGTGAGTTTCGTGATTTTTGGTCTATTTTCTCCATTGTTGAGTAATTTTTGGAGCTTTTGAGATAAATTGAAGAGGGAATCGAAGGGAAACACCTGGAGGTAAGATTTTTGACCTCTATACTCGATCCTATGTTGATTCTTACTTGTTTAATCAAGAAATATGTGGAAATTAAAGCCTAAAATTGGGGAATTTGAAGAGTGTAAATTGGGAATTTGAGGGGGTAATTGAGGTCCGATTTTGATGTTCTTGGTATGTATAGACTCGTGATAGGATGAGGTTTCCATTGATATTAATGTTTTTGGATTCCGAGACGTGGGCCCAAGGATCGAGTTTGAGCAATTTCGGGATTTTGATGTATATTGAAAATTTTCGAGTGAGCTTCATTCCCTTAGCATATTTTAATGGTTATGTACTGATTGTGGCTAGATTTGGAGCATCCGGAGGTCGATTCGTGCGAGCAAATGCATCGCGGGCTAGAGTTTGGATCGGATCGAGGGGAGTAATGATTGTAGTTGGTGTTCTGAGGATATGAAACCCCGAATTGCACATTATTTTGCTATATTGAGGTGACACACACGCTTGATGACGAGCGTGAGGTCGTGCACTATTGGGGTTTGTGACTTAGTCCGTCCCGAATAATTATTTTACCGTGTGTTTGACTGAAAGCTATTTGCTATCATCATTATTTAGGCTGACTTGGGCCTCGTGCAAACTATTTGAAGACTTCGGAATTTCTTATTGATATTTCCTTACTGTTTTGACTTTATACTTGAACACAGTCATGATATATTTCACTGTTTTCATACTCAGCCATATTTACTATGTCTTAACACCTGTATGATCTTTTAAATGATAATTGGGCTGAGAAATCCTGTTTTACTACTACCAAGTGGCTTGTGAGGATTTTTGACTGAGTAAGGCCGAGGGCCTATGTTCTGAGGAAACATTGATCATGATTTGAGGTCGAGGGCTTGAGATATGTAGGCCACGAGATGGCTTGATTGATATGAGGCCGAGAGCCTAGTGATGACGCCACGAGATTGCTTGATATTGCACTTGCGCCGTAAGGGGCCCCTCCAGGAGTCTGCACACCCCAAGTGAGTGCGGGTACCCATTGTGATGTGAGATTTATCCCGAGGGGCTGGTATTGTTCTGAGATATTGTCCGAGGGGCTGATTTGTTGATATTATGACCGAGGGGTGAAGATTTATGTGTTTATCTTCCTTAATTGTCTTTCATTTACCTGCTTAACTATTGAAAAAGGCTTTTCATGAAGTTTAATTTGAGTAAAATTATTTTCATATATCTTTTACTGATTTACTATTTTTACTGGTTTTACTGCTTTATTATAGTCTGCAATGATCCTTACGTGATTTCCTGCTTTTAGTCCTTATTTATGATTATTACTCACTGAGTTGGGGTACTCACTTTATTCCCAGCAACCCGTGTGCAGATTCAGGCATTGATGATCTTGCCAGTTCGAGTTGAGAGCTCCCGGCAGACTTCGGAGTCCACGAGGTAACTGCTTAGCATCCGCAGTCCCGTGTTCTATCATATAAAGTATGACTACGGCCAAATCAGTTTGCCAATATTTTCATAAATGCCTATCTTGCTCATTTAGGATATTCAAATCCTAAAACATGATCTCTAGCATGAAAAAGGTAAGCTCGCGCAGTCATACAAGAATTTAACATGTTTTATGGAGAGCACACAATCAAATGAAGGCATAGTAGAGGCCTAGAGTCTAATCCGATATTATGACCCAAAATCTCACCTTAAGGATCATGGTGGAACCTAGTCTCTAAAATTAGGTAAGCTGATCACTTACAACTTTTAAACCAATAAAATATGATATTATGAAGAAGCATTTAATATTAATACAGAAATGAAGGTGATACAATCCAACACGACGATAATCACAACAAATTCCTAAGACTAGGTAGTACACAATCACGAACTCTAGTTGAATATATAAAAATATTTCAAACAAAAAATACCATGTTGTTCGAATAGAGATTTGATAGTATAAATGAAAGAAAAGGACTCCAAGGGATTGCAACGATCAAGCAGCTCTACCTTGAGCCATCACGATCAAGAGATAACTCTGCCTAGGTTCGTTTTCTCCAACACCTGGATCTGCAAAAAAAATGCAAAAATGTAGTATGTGTACACTATGGTCGATACCCAGTAAGTATCAAGACTAACCTCGATGGGATAGTGATGAGGTTCAAGTCGAGACACCCACTAGTCAAATAATATGTGTAACATATCAAAAATCGAAAAAAAAGGAATAATAACATAAAGGAACAACTGTAATCTCATGAAATGAAGCGATACCCATATAGAACAAATAAAGGTCTCGTTTCGACAATGAGTCATCCAATAGAATCACATACACATGTAATCTCATGCCCACATTATCAAGCGCCCTCGCATGGAAAAAACCTCGTGCCACAAAATAAGACATTCCCCTCAGGCGAAAGACCTTGTGTCACAATATAAGTAACACTTGCATGGCAATGACCGTGTGCTTTGTCGTGCCATAATATAAGTCACACTCGTACGATAAAGAACTTGTGCCTCAATATATGTCACAGTCGTACGTCAAAGACCTCGTGCCTCAACGTATGCCACAACCGAACGACATTGACCTTGTGCCAATTACCAATAACACGTTCATGAGGAATTCATCAAGAATCAAATCAAGCAAAGAATGATAAAAAATTTGTTTTATTTAAATCCGTTACGTTACCAATAACTCAAAAGAATATGAGATATAATTCCACGTAGGTAAATCCATCATGCCAGCCAAATTATTAAGTATTAACAGAGATACTGAGTAGCACATTAGATAACAGCACAACAAATCACATAATATGCATGATACACAAAAGGAAGCCCTAAGCACAAACAAGAATACTCCATATTTCATCAACAACCAGCCCCCAGGCCATTATATATCTTCCTCACATAGCCACCCTTATCTTACCACATGTATAATATTAAAGTAATTACCCGCCTTGTTTTGCCCCGCGCATTTTAATAATCGTCCCATCTTATCGCGCCATATACACAAACCCGATATATGTATATAATAATAATAGCATGGCAAAAACCTTATGCAAACACCCCAACAATCCCCTCAACAAGTTCTCAAGTGCCATAATCATACAAGACAACATACCAAGACTTGTCACCAAGATATAAGTTCACAATTTGCCAACACAGTACACATGGACAATTCAATAAAGAAATGTGGAGGGGTGTTCAACATATAAGCATGAAAGCTAAGTCAAATTAGCAATAAATCTCACAAACGCCCAAGTTTGTCAATTGAGGAATTAAAATTCTAAAACATGATCTTCAGCATGTAACATCAACTCAAGTAAAAGTTAAAACATGTGAAGTAGGGACCTCATAATCAAAACAAAGCGATAAGAATAACCTCCAGTCAATCCAGCCAGAGACCATATGTACGCCCATGTTCACACTTGTCACCTCATGTATACATCATTTACACAATCCTCAAATAATCAATTAAGCCACATCGTAAGGGCTAGTTGCCCATCACAAAGTTAGGTAAGATACATACCTCAAATAAGCTAAATTAGTCGACTAATAGGCCTTTCCCATGCAAATCAACAATTGGACGGCTCGAATCTAGCCAAGATAACTTAATCACAAATAAAAGACATAAGAAACAATTCTAAATAACTAAGCTTCGAACCTAAACAAGAATAAAAAGATCAACCAAACAATTAAACCTCAGGCCCGTACCTTAGAACCCGTCAAAACTCACAAATTTTGAACACCCATTAAAATACGAGTCCAACCATACCTATTTCATCTAATTCCGACCTCCAATTGATCTTCAAATCATTAAATTATATTTGGAATGTTTTTGTACTAAAACCCCCAATTTCCCTCAGTTAGATTCATAAATCAAATGCCAAAAATAAGGATGGAATCATTAAATATAATCAAATCCGAGTAAAAAATAATTAATCCAACCCAAATTGTCAAAATCTCCTCCACAATCACCCAAATTTGAGCTCTATAACTCAAAATAAGATAAAATAATTGAAAACCCTCAAAATGAATATAATATAAAATGGCCAAGAGGACCTCTTCGCAATCGCGGGACTACTTCGCGATCATGTAACACAAATCATAAGCTAGCCAAAACCTTCTTCGCGAATGCGGTCTGGGCCCCGCGAACGCGACCCTTAACCTCTACTGGCCTACGCGAAAGCGATTCCCAACACATGAACGTGAAGGTCAACCATTGGTGCCCCTTCCAGCTCTCCCTCTATGCAATTATGATACATAGGATGCAAACGTGATGAAAATTTGACCCAAGGCTCCGCAAACGCGACAACCTCCTCGCGAACTTGAAGAGAAATTGGCCAGTCACAAAAATAACACTCTGCGATCACGGTTAATAGTAGAAGACCAAAAAATCTACAGCCCAAACATGAGTGAAAATGATCTGAAACTCATCCGAAACACACCCAAGGCCCCAGGGACACCATCTAATCATACCAAGCAATCCCATATATAACGCGAACCTACTCGAGGCTTGGAATCATACCGAACAACATTAAAACTACGAATCCCACCTCAATTCAAGCCTAATGAACTAATGAACATCCAACTTCCAAAACTCATGTCAAACCATATCAAATCAACTCGGAATGACCTCAAATTTGCATGCAAGTTCCAAATGGCACAATGGACCTATAATAACTCTCGGAACCACAATCTGAACCTGATATCAAAAAAGTTAATTCTCGGTCAAACCTATAAATCTTCCAAAGTATCAACTATCCTACTTTCGCCAATCACAACCAAAACATCCTAGGAACCTTAAAATCCACATCTAGACATATGCCTAAATCCAAAGATACCATCCGGAACTAACGGAACCATCCAACTCCAATCCGAGATCAAATAATAAAAAAGTGAAACTTAGTTAATTTTACCAATTTAAAGCTTCTAAAATGAGAATAATTCTTCTAAATCAATGCGAACCGCTTGAAAATCGAAATCGACCATACACACATCATAATACATCACATAAAGCTACTCTCGACCTTAAACCACTGAACGGAAGTGCAAATGATAAAAACGAGCGGTTTGGTCGTATATTATCCCTCTCTTAAATATAACTCAATAAAGTCAAACAAAAGCATAGGAACCAACTCCAAATAATAAATCTTTAATCTTCAATAAAATTCCCAGAAGTCAACAAAAGTTGACCCGGGCCCACATGGTCAAAACTTGAGTTAAGGGGTAAATCTCAACTACCCTTAACCTTATGAATACAAATATGTGATTAGATTCCAAAGCCAAGTCCAAGTCGACCCTCAAGTCCCAAAAATACACCCTCTCAAGTTGTGAAAGTACCATATTTCACTTTATATTTTCAAGTTTTAGGTGTAGAAAGCTAACATGAATCAAGATATATAACCACATTCAAGTTAGAATTCCATATGTCCAAGGTAGTAGTGAAATAACTTTTCAAAATCTCTTGCTCTCCAAGGCTAGGGTCCAAAAATATGGGAGAATGGGTCAAATTTTGAAATAAATCACACACGTGGTCTACTCAAGAATACCCTTTGCTATCGCGGCCCAAGGCTTTACGATCGTGAAGCACAAAAGTTTTGCTTCCCAAAAGCACTATACGTCATTGCTTCTGAAGCCCTGCAATCGCAAAGCCCTAATAGTGAACCCTCTGTGAATCCAAGCACCCACTTGTGAACATGAATGACAATACTCCCAAGCCAGACCTCTCCTCCATGCAAACGTTAAAACATCCACGCGGATGTAAAGGAAAGCCTCCCGCCTGACTTTACACCACAGTGTACAAATCTCACATGCACAATAGTGATGCTCTTGCCCAAGAAACTCATTGGCTAACTCGTTATATTAGAGAGGCAATATGAAGATCTTGAGCTAGTAAAGCAGAGAGAGGGAATTCAACAACAAAACAAGATGGTATTAGAGCTTAAGGAAAATGTAGTCCTTAGATACCTAGGCCGATTGTGTGTTATAGATGTGAAGAAGATTCGGAAACGATTAATGGCGGAAGTTCATCATTCATGGTATTCTGTTCATCTAGGGTTGATGGAGATGTATCATGAGCTCAAGGAAGTTTATTGGTGAAATGATATGAAGATGAATATACCGGTTTGTTGCTCTATGTCCTAATTACCAGAAAGTCAATATAGAGCCCAAAAGTTCGAAGGATTAGCTCAGAACATAGAAATCTCGATGTGGAAAAGGTTGATGCTTAACATAGATTTCATTAGAGGTTTTCCCTGATCTTATCATAACTATGATTCTTTATAGGTGATTGTAGAAAGACTTATAAAGTCGGCTCATTTTGTAACAGTAAGGACCACCTATACGACCGAAGACTATACGAAGTTGTATAAAAAGGAGATAGTTCGACCTCATGGTGTTTCGATCTTAATTATATCTGATAGGCACACTCAGTTTACAACAAAATTCTAGGGTCTTTTTAGAGATCTTTGGGTACTCAACTGAACCTCAGCACAATATTTCATCCACGAACAAACGGGCAGTCGGAACGCACTATTCAAATGCTAAAAAATGTTCAGATCACAGATTATTTATCTTACGAAGAAGTTCCTATTTCCATTCTTCGCAAGATGTGAACCATGGAAGTAGCCTCAATAAAGATACTCTGGAGGAATCAGAATGTCGAAGAGATGACTTGGGTATTTGAGTTCGAGTTGTTCAACTTGTAGTTGATTATTTTTGAATGTTTTATGGGTTGTATCTTGCCCTAACATTTTATGGATTTGGGAAGGAGAAGGGCCATGGAGAAACACTACATAATGGTGGGGTGGTGGGCTAGCGTTTGTCATTACATTTCCTGGCTGTTTGACACAAGTATGGTTATCATTTTGTGAAGAGTAAACTTGCAGGAGTTTCACTTGTTGTATCTTATTGGAAGGCTGATAACCAAAGTATGTAATGGCTATGTTGTTTGAACCTTTTTCGTCATGAATCTGCCTTAATCACAATTTTTCTAAAGAAAATCTTAATTAAATGTCTCGTCGTAAATACTCCCCTCATGATATCATCTAGGTTTATATATTTCCCTTAGGTATTGTTCAAAAATGATATCACTCTACTCGACTCTAGTTTAGGCAACTTTGGCATAGTTAAATTCATAGTCTTAGCGTGACAATACAAGATAGCATTTGATGGGACAACCATACCATATCAAGAATAGACTCAAAATAACCATATCCAACATCAAGAGATCAACCATGGTATCCAAACCATAAATATTAACCACACAAGTCCGGTGCACCCGATCAACTACAATAGAGTTCCCTACTGACATAAACACTAAACAAGAATGCCAATATGTTGTGAGATATACTTAGTGTGATGCAAAATGTGATGACACATACAGATAAGAGGAACTCAGATCAAATAACGTTGAATCATATTTATGATAGATAGAGATAATACCTGTAATAACTACATCAGAGGACTCTACATCAAGCTTACTAGGGAATGCATAACAACGAGCCTGATCCCAATCGGCTTGTCCTCCACTCCTAGAATGGCCTCTAACTAGCTAACCTCCATCTCCAGCTAGATGACTGCCACCCCTAGCTGATTGGGCAAGTTGTATGACCATTGGTGGTGGAGTCTTGAGCTGGGTGCCCTACCGTGGCATATCACTCCGCAATATAGGGTAATACCTCCTAATGTGACTAAAATCTCTACACTCAAAGTAATGCTTTGGCTGACATCGATTTTGTATCTGAACCTGCCCTTGATGACCCGAATGGCCACCAAACGTACTCTACATTGGGGTGCACTAAGGAAAAAATAAGCCGAGAAGCACAATATGATGTCTGCCTTGAGTAAGAACCATAAGTACTATGGCCTCAAGATACCACATGAAGCATGAAATTGAACTGGCCTAATAGTATAACCTCTGCCAAAATGACCCCAGCCTCTAGATGAGGCACCACAAAACCCACCAAATTGACATGTCCTCTTGTCACTCAATGCCTCCCCCCGGGCCATGAATGCACTCAATCCTCCTAGAAATCTCTACAACCTAGGTGAATGTAGCCTTAGCCTTGGCATCTCTAGCAATCCGAAGTTTAATGCCAAAAGTAATCCCCTCGATGAACCTCCGTAACTTTTCCCTCTTTGCAGGGAGCATGATAGATTCATGGAGAGAAAAATCAACAAATCTCGTCTCATACTAAGTAACTATCATACCACCCTGTTGTAGATCATCAAACAAACTATGTAGGTTGTCCATCTGAGTGAGCGGAAAATACTTCTTCAAGAAAAGCTGTAAGTATCGGGACCAAGTAAGAGGAGGTAACCCTGCTGGTCTGCCCTGCTCATAGGTCTACCACCACCTTTTGGCCAATGTCTACATCCAAAAGACAGTGAAGTCAATACCATTGGACTCTACTAGTCCCAAGTTGCACAAAATCCCAGCACATATGTTTAGAACTCTTGAACATCCTCTGAAGGCATAATATTAAAATATAGAAGGTACAATCTCTAAAAATTGTCCATCCTCTTTAGCTCATAAATAGACATTGCTTGCCTAACAAGTGGTTGAGCTAAAGAATGTAAAGTCACCGGGGGTTTGGATTCCCCCTACAGCCTGAGAAATATCTAGGGCCATTTGGACCACGTCAACCAGAACCATACTATCAACAAAACCCACCATCTTTGCTATAGCCTCCTTAAGAATTGGTGTGGCCACAAGTCCATCTGGAATCTGATATGAAACAGGTACCTCAACCTACAGATCAATCGTGTAATGACTCAATAGGTCGTGCTCTTCGTTCTTTGATTTGAGACCTTGAATAATATCATTGATGATTTATGACTTGTATGCATGGTTACATTTAGTTTTTGAAAATATTAGATGTGATTTGTTAATAAAATCTAGATTGTAGAGTTTTGATATTGTTGGAGTTGAGACCAAGATCAACATTCTTGTTAAATGACCCCGGATCGGTATTTTGACGATTCCAGTAGGCTCGTATAAAATTTTTTGGAGTTGTAACTATATTTGGTAGATCGACTATTGAACACAAGCAACCACCTAACAGGAATGCCTATCAGACTCTCTCCCTATACCAACAACATGAAATGCAGTGCCTCAGCAAAATGGGGTGTCAGTATGAAAATAATGTAATGTGTATGTAAAGCAGGAATAATATATTACAAAATCAGAAAGTATAGAAGAGTGAAAGGAACAACGTGGAAGTAGATATGCCACATAAGGCAATCCTTGGTTGAGCATATCTCAACCAGTAGGGGGTGTATATATATAGTAATGTCTCCAACTATAGTGGTATATAAGTAATAATAATAACTTCTCCGACTACAGTGTTATAGATACAATGTACACTACCAGAAAATGGACCTATGGGAATAGTTATTTTGGCAATGGTTTGTAAATCGTTGCCATAGAGTAGATATAGTAACGGTTGCAACCATTACAATAGAACTTTGGGTGGTATAGCACACTTTAGACATAAAACCGTTGCAATTGTACCAAAACCGTTGACACAGAGATTTGTTTAGCAACGGATTTGTAAACCATCCCAATAGACATGTATATTGTAATGGGTTTGGCGAAAAAATTTCTATGGGAACAATTATTAATTTCCCTCATTTTTTGCTAAAATTTACTGGCCCGCCAAGTAACTTGTCATTTTATATTTTCTTAAATAATTTAATAAAGCAAAGAAAATAAACTCCACCTCCACCTCTAGTATCGACATATCCCTCTACAAGGCACACCCGAAACCTTACCCTAGCTCATCCCCACTCCCTCGCTGCCAAAATGCCGCCCAAGTTCGTTCCATCTCAGGTGGTCGAGGTTTTTGTCCGAGTTACTGGAGGTGAAGTCGGAGCTGCATGTTCACTCACTCCAAAAATCAGTCCACTCGGTCTCTCCCCTAAAAAAATCGGTGAAGACATCGCAAAGGAAATCGCCAAGGACTGGAACGGTCTCCGAGTCACCATTAAAATCACCATCCAAAACCGTCAAGCTAAAGTCTCCGTCGTTCCATCTACCGCCACACTTGTCATCAAGGCGTTGAAGGAGTCGGAACGTGACCGTAAGAAGACCAAAAACATCAAGCATAATGGTAAGTATGCTTGATCTTTCTGAGGCAGAGTTCTCAACGTACTCGCATTCTTGCAGGATTTAGAGTTTTTTAATTGAATTTTTTTTGAATATTGTATTGCGGTGACTACTGTTCTCTATCCCATCGGGGTATAAATTGAATTATGTGTTTGATTGGACCATCTTGAAATATCAGCAGACGCAGAGCTCTAGGTCGCAGCTAGAACTACTAGTTAGTACTTTCATCACTTTGTTTTTAGGCCAAAGTTCTGTTTTCATTGGCTTTAAATATTTTTTTTTCTCGTGTATGAAGACATCTGGTATTGTATATGATATTTATAAAAATATAAATTTGATTTGATGTTCTTTTCTCTATTATTCGGAAAATGCAGAGCCTGCATCCACTTTCTGTAACGACGGGCACTGGAGCATTGCCAAAGGTTTTACATAAGCAAGGTAACTTGTCTTCTGGCTGCAAATTAGCTCTTTAATTTGCTGATTTCGATCTCCAAAGATGACAGCTATTTCTGTAGAATAGAGATAGTAATTTATAGTATTGTGATTCTTTTAATTTTTGGAGCTGATGTATAGACATAACTAATTAAGGTGTGTGTGTGTGAAGCTTATTTTGCAATCTGCAGGAAGTTTGATTTTGAATTTTCCGGGTGACTCCTTATCAGATTAAAACCTTGGATCTAGCTATTTGAATTATCACAATTCATATGAACTTTGCTTAAGTATGACCACTTTTGCTCTAGTTAGCTGACCTTAACCTTGTTATAGTTTTGGTAATTAACGATTCCCTTTAATAGCTGCCATATAGAGAAGAGAGGAGTAAATCTCAAATTATATTTTTTGTTTGAGAGTTTGCTGATATTTAACTGGTTTTATATCTTAATTTAGGATTTAATAATGCCACGCACTTAGCTGAAGCTACAAAGAAAAAGGTATCAAGTAGTTTTGCACGTGGTGATGGATCAACAGCCTATCTGAAACCTGATAATCGTACTGGAAAAAATGCAAGTTCAATGTAGGTTGGAGATTCTTGCTGATTTTATCTATCCGATTTTAATTATATCAGACTTCAATATAGAGTGGCATTTTATCACCAAAATATTTTTCTTGTTTCATTTAGTAGTCTTTTTTACTGTATATGCATGTTGCATACTATTGCTCTATTTTTTTATTTGTTACAGCTAACAACCGATGCTTTTGTTCCTTCTACATCGTTGGCTGATCCCTTCAAGAGATTCACAAAATACGAAGATTCAATTGAAGCTGGAAATTTAGGTCATGCACACTATGGAAAAACTGGTGCTTCAAGCAGCAAGCTGCATTTCTTTGCAAAAGCATGGATGTTTATGTGAATCAATTTTAAGCCTCGGTGCTCAAGTCCCTGAAAGTTCGAATCCAGTATAAAGTATTTCAGGTATATCAAACATATTTTGGTTGGTGTTCAGGTTATCACTCTCTTTGTTAGTGGTGTATATGTAACTTATTTGCTTAATTTTCATGAATTTCAGACAACTATATGTCATGGATTTTGATGATGAAGCCTGCCTTTGGTGTTGAAGTTCCAATGGGGCGTCATCGTGGCTCTTTATAAATCAACCTTGCCTTTGTTTATGATCCTATACTTTCCTCGGAGATGATGGAACTTCTATAAGCTGATGTAGCAGGTAATCAATCTGGAATTAGAGCCATAGTTTTTCTGCTCCTTTATGTTTATCTAATCATATCTAAAAACAATCTTCATACCACTTCATGGTGGCCATTTTCTCTTCAAATAAGGCTTCTCATGTATTTAGCTTAATTATATCTTATTTGTCTCTGTGTTTCTGCTCTTTTATGTAGTGCATGGGACATAGTAGTTATCGTAGTTTTCATAATGTTCTATCAAGAGACTAGTTTGTTGAATGTTTTGGCAGAACACTATTTAGATACACTAATAGTACTCCTTATATGTCCAAGAAAAACATGATAATTTCAGCTACCCGTCGTGAAGGTGGTTTCTTTTTTCTTTCTTTTTTGTGTGTGTTGGGGGGGGGGGGGGGGGTCAGTAGCGGAGCCACCTTATAGGAAGGTGTGTCAAATGATACCCCTTTGCGGGAAAAATACACTGTGTAATGATTTATAATGCAACATACTCCATCATGGTAGATAATGATTTATATTGCAACATAATCTATTATGGTAGACTTATATAATGAGTTTGAGTAATATATCAATAGAAAACCTCATCTATATTATTGAAATCATTGAATTAAAGGTATGTACACTTCTATTATCACATCTCTGGTAGTTTTGTTTTATCCAGTTAACCTTTTTTATGTTCTTATAAACCTTTCTCTCTCATTAAGTCACTAATGAGATGCCATTATATTTTAAATGTTTAAAATGAATATTTAATTTCATGATTGTAATTTTAGCTATTGATTTTTTGGCAAAATCTAAATGGAGAAGGCTAAGCTTAGTAGCATGCAAGGGATGGCAGTTTGGCCATTGCTACCAGTTCAAAAGGATACTACAAACTACTAGGAAAAATACACCTATGTTGGCTCAGATGGGAACTTAGTGGTGAGGTGGAAGGAGACAACAATGAGAAATCTTCTGACTAGAATATGCTTTTTTTGGAGTTTGTTTTGTGTGCCTATTGCAGCGCCATCTTCCGATTCCATGAGTATCCTCTATAATGTGGTAAGTGTCCTTCCCCAATTGAATGAAATCCTGCATTGAATTTTTTTGTATTTCATTGTCATTTAGGTTCAACAAATATATATTCACTGTGAGGGTTCACATAAGGAAATATACACATACGACTTTCCAAAATTCATCTTCTTTGATGATGATGTAAGATTCCATGTCTTGTTAGAGTTAAAGAGCAATTGTTTTCTTTAATTTTCATGGAAGTAAGCTTATGCTATTGAACTAGTGTTTAGGAGGACTCACTATTGTGAACCAAACAGAATAGAGCTCTTTCCATTATCTCTGTTCCTTAAATAATTAAATCTTTATTGATTTGGATTTCATTAGCTCTTTCACGGAGAGATGCTTCTTTGCTTGGTCTGAAGACTAGGAATCGAATGAATAATACTTTCTTGTTGTCTCCTTGAGTAAGCTTAGTACTAATTATTCAGCTTAAAATAGAGAGTAATAGTTTTCTATTCTTTTATTGGTATGGTATGAAATGGCCATCTCCAAAGCATTGGGACCCCTTTCAAAAGAATAAATAAATCAATACTCCACTTCTCTATTGGAAAACATGAGTTGTAACTACTGAAATTATTACACTAATTATTACCAAGGTTCAGAAAGAGCAATACTTTTGCCTAATTGTTTGTTTAGAATGGGTGGCACTGCTATACTTTTGTCAAACAAAACAAAGACAGCAGTAGAGCTAAGTATAGATTAATGCATGTGGTTAGAAAACATAAATCCAATAATACTACAACTAGTCGTTTGGTTATTTCTCCCTCAGAGTAGCTTCTTTATCTTTGGTCTGAGCATAATTCATTTTGCAAATCTCACTTTATATTCTTTTGCAGGTGGAGTAGATGAATTGATGGAAGACGGAGGCAGTGATCAAGATCTAGACCTTACTTGATGTTTGAATTATTGATTGTTGTAGATGCAAGTGGCGGTTTCTAGGAATGTTTGTTATCAAAATATTTTAAAACTTTTGATGTTGAAATATCAAATGTATGTTATTGATTTCATCACTATCTACAAATTTATTATTAACTTGTCGGACAATTTGGATTATTAAAAGTTTCATTTTATATTTATATAAATTTTAGTTTTTTATAGTTTATTGTATATATATGTAAAATCTTTATTTACAATAGGGGGCACTATTTGTAATTCAATTAAATTGTTACAATTAACAAAACTGTTGCCATAGGACCTGAAAACCGTTCCAAAATAATGTAATAACTGTTGCCATAGGTAGATCAACCGTTGCCATAGGACTTGCAAACCATTCCAAATTAATCTAAAAATCGTTGCAACATGTAAGTGAACCGTTGCCATAGGATCTGCAAACTGTTCCAAAATAATCTACAAACCGTTGCAATAGGTAGTTAAACCGTTGCAATATCTTAAAAAAATCGTGGCCATTTCTATAATACCCGTTGCATTTAACTTTATGGTAACGGTTATTAACCGTTGCGGTTGATAAGAATAATCGTTCCAACAAGAAGAGGGAAAACCGTAGCGATAGACTGTTCTATAGCAACGATTATCGGAACCGTTCCAAGAACCGTTCCTATAGCTCTATTGGCACACGAGTGGATGTGACGGTCTGTAAACCATTCCAATATCGCTATGGCAACGGGTTATCTACCTACGGGAACGATTATCCATGCGTTGCCATAGGTGAATTTTCCAGTAGTGGTAATAATATCCCCAACTACAGTGGTGTGCACGGGTGTGTGATATATATATATATATATATATATATATATATATATATATATATATATATATATAAAATAAGAATAGCTCTGAGTCTCATTACTCAATTCAGTGGAGAACTATTCAGAATGACGTAAGGTTATTGACTTGCTGGACAAAATTATGGATGTATCTTTCAATACGTTTATCTTCAGAGCAAATTGAGACTCATTATATATACTATGGCACATCAACCAACAAAATAACGTCAAAGGTAAAAATATGATATGTGATGGGCTTTCCAGCCATGCCCCATGACCCCTTGGGCGCGCCCCGTGGCATCCTAGTAAGCCTCCCAACTCCTAGCGCCACGGACGACCCCGTAGTCTTGGCCGCGCCAAGTGACAAGCGCTCAGCTGCCTCTGTCGCCCCACAGATATCCCTCGCCAGTGGCCAGCCGCAGGCAGATTCCAAAAACGCCGCGCGTACAGACAACGTCGCGCGCGCAGACCCTGATGCCAAAGACGCTGCTGCTGACAAAGGGACCTCTCCCTGCTTTATAGAAACTAAGTCCTTTCCATTGTAAATATAGAGTAGTTTTATTTCATGCACTTACATTATATTTATCCAGATTTTTCAATTCTAGACGTGTAGCTTTGGTTTATTTTTTTTTAAGTATTATTAGGGGGGATCAAGCAATCAAAACTTTCAAGCAAGCAACAATTCTCTGTACTAGTGTCTCTCCCCCCGACACTGCCTTGCTTTTCTGTAATAGCTTTCATTAATGCAATCCAGCTTTCTTTCATTCTGAATTCTCATTTCTGTTCTCTCAATTGCTCTCGATATTGGTTTTCCCATGCAGCACTGACAATCTAGTATAGCGCATGGAGGGGACCTCAGTTGGCGGATAGCAACTGCACTAACATCAGTTGCTTAGCCTTACATTGCCCTTCCAAGGAATCTCAAGAAGGCGCCGCATAACAGTTGGTATCAGAGCCTAGGCTCGACATCGGACGAGGGAACGTATTGACATTACCACCATTTCTGACCATGGTTGAGGTATTTCGGCCTATTATGGATACGGTATCTGAACTAAGAACCAACCTACTGCAAAGGTTGTACGACCTGGACTGTAGGGTGGTTCAGGTCAAATTTGACGTTGAAAACATCAGTCGCGACTCCGAGGGAGACCGACAGATGGTAGCCATAGAGGCAGCCGAAATTTTTGAGAAATTTGAGGGGTCCAATAGGAGCGCACCGAGGATTTAGTACACATGGCACAAAAGGCAGAAAAGGTGACTGCCATGTAACCAACATTTGACAAATTGACAGACCAGCTCAATATTGTCAATGCTGCTTTACAGGGCCTACTCCGAGGAGGTAGAAACAAAGTCGGAGGTGCTGTGAATTCCACTTTTGCGACAAAGAAACTGAAAATTCCTGAGCCAAAGAAATACAGTGGAGCTAGGAATGCCAAGGAAGTGGAAAACTTCATATTTGATGTCGAACAATATTTTGATGTTGTTGGGCATCTGGAGTAAGCTAAGAAGGTAGCAACTGCTGCCATGTATCTTCACGGTGATGCTAAACTCTGGTGGCGGGTGAAGTACGAAGCCATCAAGGCCGGTAAAGATGCTCTTGAGACATGGGCAGAACTGAAGGCAGCCATATGCTTGCAGTTCTTCCCCGAGAATGTTGAATACAATGCCAAGAGAAAACTATGGGAGCTCCGCCAGACAAAATCAATGCGGGACTACGTGCGAGAATTCTCCGCACTCATGCTAAGCATACGCGACATGGGAGACAAGGACAAACTCTTCACCTTCATGGAAGGTTTGAAACCTTATGCCCGCGTGGAGCTACAGAGACAAAGGGTAGATACCCTTCCCAAGGCAATCCAAGCAGCTGAATACCTTGGGGACTATCAAATGGAATCTCAGAAGGACACACCTCAGCCCCCTACCCGAGCAGGTTTCAAAGGGCGCCAACCTAGAAATGGTGGTCCTATCAAAAGTGGGGGAAATTGAAACTCAAACAAATCTAGAGCTCCTTCCTCAAGCAACAACAGTGCGGCTTCAAACAACAATGACCGGGAGAAAGCCTCCATCAAGCTGCTGTCATTGCGGCGGACCATATTGGAACAATGAATGCCCACATGCACAGATGAATGCCCATCAAGCTATTGATAATGAGACGGATGACGACTCAGACGATGCGGACCAGACTGAACCAGTAGGTGCCTTCAATGCAATTATAGGTTCCATCTCTGAGGCATTAGCGGAGACCACTACTGGCATCTATAAGAAGAAGGACCCACGTCCAGTCATGAAGAAAGGGAAAAAGAAGGCGGATGAAGAGACTCCTCCTAAACAAGAGAGGACCTTAATGTTCGTCGAGATGAAGGTGAATGGCAAACCCATTCGGACTATGATAGACACGGGTGCTACCCACAACTACTTGGCCTCGACTCAGGTGGGTCGCCTTGCACTAGTTGTAGGGAAAGGTAAAGGCAGTGTCAAGGCTATCAACTCACCTCCCAAACCAGTGGGTGGAATAGCCAAAGAGGTACCGGTGAAGCTTGGCCCCTACGAAGGAAAATTCAACCTGCGAGTGGTGATCATAGATGACTTTGAGCTGATTGTTGGACTGGAATTTCTAAGGCAAACCAACACCATGCCTGTACCATTTGCAGACATGCTACTGATCATGGGAGCCAATGGGGCCAAGCCCTGCATTATCCCGTGCCTTCCCAAGAAGATTGCCATTGAGAACATCTCGGCCTTGCAGCTGAAGAAGGGGGTCAAAAGGAATGAGCCTACGTTCCTGGCAACCCTCTGCATTGAAGATATAGAACGCTCCTCGGGT
>MU718057.1:79655-91330 GCA_026770625.1 Nicotiana glauca
CCGGCCCAGGCCCGCCAGCCGGTCCCGGGCTTAGCGGTCCCGGGCTTCGTGGGCTTCGTGGGCTTCGTGGTTGTGCCCGGACCGTCGCGGGCTTTTAGGACCACTGGGCCCAGGACCGCTAGGACCGGCCCGCCAGGCCCGTTTAGATCGTTTAGACCGCGGGCCCGGTCCGGTCCCGGTCCCGGCCCAGCCCACCATACAGCCTTACCTATTGTAAAAATATATTGGACCCTTATCCATTGAGAGGCGCATTGGGAGAGTTGCATACCGGGTGGATACCCCAGCTTGGTGGAAAATTCATCCTGTCTTCCATGTTAGTCTCCTGAAACCTTTTCGAGAAGACACGGAGGATCCTTCAAGGAGCCATCTTACAATACCCAATATTCGGGGTCCCAATTCAAGCGGAAAAAGGCGTGCTGAAGCTATCCTTGATGACAGAGTGATTCATGCCTCAAGGAAAGATCACCAAGAATTCTTGGTGAAATGGCAGGGCTGTGAAGCAGAAGAGAATACTTGGGAGAAGGGAACAAACCTCAAAGCCTACAAGAGCCTCATTGAAGCTTATTTTGCAAGTAAGGCGTCGAGGACATCGCCAACTCAGGTGGGGGAGAATGTCATGACCGGCTTTCCAGCCATGCCCCATGACCCCTTGGGCACGACCCGTGGCGTCCTAGCAAGCCTCCCAACGCCTAGCGCCACGGACGACCCTGTGGTCTTGGCCGCGCCAAGTGACAAGCGCGCATGTGCCTCTGTCACCCCAACGATATCCGTGGCCAGCGCCCAGCCGCAGACAGATTCCAATAATGCCGCACGCGCAGACAACGCCGCGCGCACAAACCCTGATGCCAAAGACGCTGCTGCTGACAAAAGGACCTCTCCCTGCTTTATAGAAACTAAGTCCTTTCCATTGTAAATATAGAATAATTTTATTTCAAGCACTTACATTATGTTTCTCTAGCTTTTTCAAGTCTAGACGTGTAGCTTCGGTTTATTTTTTTTAGTATTATTAGGGGGGATCAAGCATTCAAAACTTACAAGCAAGCAACAACTCTCTGTACTGGTATCTCTCCCCCTCGACATCGCCTTGCTTTTCTGTAATAGCTTTCATTAATGCAATCCAGCTTTCTTTCATTCTAAATTCTCATTTTTGTTCTCTCAATTGCTCTCGATATTGGTTTTTTCGTGCGGCACTAACAATCTAGTCTAGCACACGGAGGGGACCTTAGTTGGCGGATAGCAACTATACTGACATCAGTTGCTTAGCCTTACGTTGCCCTTCCAAGGAATCTCAAGAAGGCGCTGTGTAACAGATATCCTGAATGGAGTATTTAAGGCGGATTCATTCCGAAAGGGATCAAATGGGATAGCCAATACATACCTTTATTAGCATCCCTTCCATAAGTCACAACGAGATGATGAGTGCAAAATACAGTACAAAATTAATGCTCTATAGTGAAAGATAGTATAGTAAAATTATATTCTCCACAGGGATTGGATGTTTATAATGTTCAAGTGCTTTCTGGCTTAAATGCTATTTAGGATGATTGACACTTTATTTGGAATGATTTTTAACTGCAACTAACTATTAAAAGTAAAGAATATGACAATTGATTGCTAAAAACTAGAGAGTAGCAGAATTTGGTTGTTATCAATGTGAGAAATAAGGGTCATGACATGATATGTGCGAGATTGTTATTCTGTAATTGACACGGTTGAATTTCACTCGTAATATTCTATTGATTCTCTCAAATTCAACATGTTATTATCATATTATTCAGATTCAGGTTCCTATCTCCATTAAACTTAGACCATTCAAATAAGCTAATATGAAGTGCGGTGAAACTTGCAAGAATCCATTGGTAAGAATGGTCTAAGAGAAACTTCCCTCAAATATTTTGCAATCTTAATTCAGAAGAATAGATCACAAATCTATTTCAATTATTTTAAAGATGGACCACAGCGAACTAAGGCATGTGTTGCAATAATATTCAGTATTACACTCCTCTTTCGATTAAATACAATAATAAATATAATCACAACTAGAGTTAAAGATCTAATAAATTCAAGCAATTAAACAATTATCAACTCCATAGATAACAATCAAGTATCAAATTTATGTCAAACCCTAATAGAACTACTCCATAATCATGGAGGAAGTCATTATAGATAGAATTAAAGAGTAAGAAAACATCAATCTAATGTTACAATCCAAACTCTCGTATTGAATTTATGAAAATATGATGAAATCTTGGGTCTTATAGCCTCTAATGCTCTTCATAAGCTTCCAAGGTCAAAAGTCCATTCAAAAATGTCTTTTTGGTGTATTTGTACCATATAAGAACGGATGATTCTAAGCCGAAACGGAAAAATACTCTGAGAAATTTGTACAGGTGCACAACCCACACTGTGCCATGCAGTGTGCCAATGGAGAAGTTCAGAGAGCAATTTCTGATGGAAGCAGCAAAAACACACTACCACGCCACCCTATGTGCCGCCCCACGCTGCGTGGTTGTGTATATTTTACTGAATAAATTGTTTTTTGTCTTTTTTTGAAATCCATATTTGTTCATCGACCCCTGAATGCAATTCTGATTTAATATCTTGGGATTTTACTCTGACTTCAAAGCTCCAAATTATTCGACTTAGCTCCAATTTATTATATTCACTAGGAATCACTTCCTGCAAGGCATAAAATATGTAATAAGAACACTTCACTATCATTTAAGCTCAAACACACATAAAATATAGTAATTAGTAATTAGAGTGAAAACTACGGCTAGAACACGTGTTTCTAGCCTACCATCACGAGATAAGCTCGTAGAAGTATACTCTATATAAAATGATAACCATACCACTGTCAAACAACTTGAAAATTTAATGACAAACGACCATCCCATGATTATGTGGCATTTATGCACATCCTCTCCCCTTCTAAAATTCAAAATAATAGTAGCATAAGAGACAACCTAATAACAAGATGAAACACCCCACAGAATAGTCCAAAGTAGTTCACTACAAGTTGAACAACCCGAACTCATGGCTTCCAATTATCATCCCGTGAGTTTTTACTATTATGGAGTGAATTTCTATACCTTACTAGAAGAAAATAGGATGGTAGAAGGAAGTATACTTTCCTTAATTGGTGAAGAGATCAGCTCCCAGTTTGGGTTCTTAGACTCTTGGGATTTCACTCCAAGTGGATCTTGAAAAGAAAAGAAAATCACTTAGGGCTCGAGGGAGCATGGAATGGCCAGCTTTGGAGAGAGTTTAAATGGTTGCCTTTGTGAGTGATGTTTACTGAAATAAATTGAGAGAAAAGAGGATAATAAGCCCCTATAAAGAGTCCTTTTGGCTGCCCCCTTGTTTTATTTGAAAGCATTTATGGCCTTTCCTATTTAGAAAGTATGTGATGCACCTACTTGCTTAATAGGTGATACATGCTCGTTCTTATTTTATTTTTAAACACGTATCTCATCCTCGTTTAATAATTAAGACATGTGTCAAGTAGCTTAAACAATTAGGAAAAGTAAGAAAGTAGCTCAAGCAAGTAGGATGGGTAAGGAAGTAGCTCATTTATTTATCCAATTATCCCATTTATTTTCCAAGTCTCATTCACCTTAATTTAGTCGTACATATGTTGAAAGGCACGGGGTATTACTTATCAGAATCTTTAGTCTAGGTTTTCTAAATATGAGTTTTGGATAGATATATTTGTATTCTTGGGTCATGTCGTCCGTGCCGGAGTTACTTGCGGGGATTTAGGGGCTCGAGAGCTGGTTTAGGCTTTGGAGACGACAAATGCTTTGGCCAAGGTTTCTGCCTTCGTGGTTGAATCCTTGTGACTTGCGATAGCGCCAAAGTTTGGATGAGTGTGGTTTGGAAAACTCCGGATTTGATCCTCTGTAGCTTGGAGCTGAGATAGTTGGCGCATGGGCCGAAGTGGTGCTACGCCGAACTAGGGTAGGTCGGGAATGGCAACTCGCTTGTGGGATGCTGCTGGTGCTCAAGCTGAATTGGAGCGACCCTTCGATCGAAAGAGGGGGGGTCAAAAAGTTGGTTCCTTGTGGCCTTCGAGGAGAAGTATTCGAGCAGGCTAGTGCAAGGGGATCCCTTTTCTCGGAAGAATTGGCTTGAGTCAGGAGTATAATCGTGGCGTTTGGTTGCCTTTCACCGAGGTCAGGGAGGGTGAATTTTGATAAGTTGTAATCCTTTCAATGTGGAGCATAGACTTTACCGTCTTTTGCCGTTTTTCTTTTGGACATGGGCGTAGGGTGCCTGCAGATGAATAGGTCGCCTTTTGTGCATGTAATATATAAGGAGGAATTTGGAATTTTGTTTTCTTCGATACCTTTATTGCTTTCGACCGGGCGGGCTGGTTTTGGCCAATGGCCGGACCTTCGTAGGTCCAGATTTGATCAGATGTGTCGGGGGCTCCCAAGTGTGATCTTTGGTGTGAATAGGCACCGAGGCTTCCATGCTTGGCCTGGCTATTTCAGGCTAAGTCCCATGAGTCGGGCTTTGGTTAGAGCCTCATCGAGCCTTCCGTGCTTGTGCGGGTAGGCAGTGGTCGCCTTCATTTTTTTACCTTAGGGCATTTGTCGCCCGACTATTCTTGGGCCCAGTCTCTGAGATGCGTGTTGTAGGTCAAGCTTTATTAGTCCTCAAGCTTTTTCCTGTTTATACGGGCAGAGGACGGTGATTCTTCGTGTTTCGGGCTAAAATGATTTCGCGGGCGTGTGGCCTAGAGATTTGATCGGCTGACGATGATATCATTTATGCCTTCAGATGTATTCACAGCTTAACTTATATTTGGTCCAGTCTCCGAGTCATGTTGTGGCTTGGGCTGTATTTGACCCTTAGTCTTTTGCGATTTTCCGGCAGTCATTTTGGAATTTATGCCATGCCATTAGGTATATTATGATTTTTTGGGCCCAGTCTCAGAGTTGTATTACGACTCAAACTGTAATTGACCCTTGAATATCGTTAAGCTTCCGGTCGGCAATAGTGGCATCGATGTCGCACCATTGGGCATATTATATTTTTTGGATCCAGTCTCCTAGTCGTGTTTCGACTCGAGCTGTAATCGACCCTCAAATCTTATTGAGTTTCAGGCCAGTTATGGTCGTCTTTTTGTCATTTGGTCGGTGTGACCATTTAGTATGTGGCCCGTAGGCTTGCATAGTTAACTATTTTGGATCCGATCTCTGAATCGGGTTATGATTCAAGCTCGCTTTGATCCTCAAGTTGTCAATTTTCAAGCTGGCGAAAATGACTCTTATGTTGCACATTCGTAGAGATCTTTTGATATGAGGTCCGGAGGCTTGCTTAGCTGGCGACAATGGCTCTTATGCTATTTTTGCCCCGGGTCTTTTTGTAGGCTTTGTTTCCTCTCGCTAAGGCCTTTTTGAATATTGTTTCCTGACATGTCGTCGGTTCTAAAAGAACCTTGATTTCAAGTCGTAATCGGCGTTATTTTGAGCACCTCATAAGGTTCATAGCTCATAGGTCGAGTAGATCGACACTTTTTGCAATTTCAGAGCTGACGTGGTCGGGACTCGTTTTTTGCCTATTGAGGGAAGCCTGTTTTCTAACCGATTCTTTCCGAAGTATATTCGAAGGATTTTTTAGCGACAGTCCGTCGGCCCCGAGTCGTGTTATTTTGGCTGTATCAACTGTTTTGACCGTAATCATATGCATTTGGCGGGGGCCATTTTTGATCTCGAGAGGCAGTTTTAGGCATCTACATCGAGTGTATGCCCTTTAGGGATTCTTACAAATGCGACGTATAGCCTAAACTGTGGGATCTTTCATGCCTGTTGAGGTCTTACAATTTGCCATGCCTGTTGAGGTCTTACAGTTTATGGAGAATAGATCTGGTTATAACGAGGCTGCCCGCTAGGGTCTAACAATTTTGGATTTTCCAGTGCATGGCGATTGGTGACAAATTTTTTCAAGTCACCGAGTTTTTCTTAAGCTTTAAAATAGCTTCTCGCGAACCCGGAGTTGCATTGTGAGCTCGAAACTCCGATCTTGGAGTTGAATGGGCGCTGGATCGTTTTAAGTCTCCGAGTATCTCGGTGCGTATTTGACGGAGATGCCTTTTTCATGAATATGCAAAAATAAATAGCCTTTTTCGAAGTAAGAAACGCCAAAAGATATTCGCTATTGATTAGCGTAACTATAGGCTGTGGATACATACTGCTCTGTTGCTGTGAGCTTGGCCTGCGTGGGTATGGCTCTTCAGGTGGCTTGGCCTGGTGCATTGCCTCTTGTTAGAGTGTCGTTCATCATTTTTCTGAAGCTGGGCTGATTGTAAAGGAAGTCCCGTAGGTAAGGATGGTGCGGCCGCAGCCTTGTTGAAAACTCTTGTTGATAAGAAACCTATTCTGGAACAAAAAGAGAGAGAGCCGATAGAGGAAGTGTCATACCTCCTTTTTCACTGAGCTTTAGTACACCCCGGGGAAGGGTATAATTAACAGAGTTCTTCCAATTAAAGAAAAATCGAAATGGGATTCATTTTATTAAAGATTCAGAGTCGCCACTTGGGAGATTTATGGTGTCCAAAGTCACCGGTTGGAATCCCGAATCGAGGAAAGGGTTTGACTCTGTATTACAGTCGCGAATTAGAAATCCGAGTAAGGAATTCTGTTAACCCGGGAGAAGGTGTTAGGCACTCCTGAGTTCCGTGGTTCTAGCACGGTCGCTTAATTGCTATATTTGGCTAAAATTTGATTTTAATACATGTTAAACCTACAGTGCAATTTTAAAGTTATTTACCGCTTTTTGTCAATTATTATTTTATTTAAGAAAGTGAACGTCGTTTAAGAACGTGTTTTCGGATCACGTCACATAAAATGCACCTGGATCCTCGACAAATTCCTATTCAACGTTTTTGGATTTAGATTTGGGTTGCATGAAATGCACACCCATATTTAGGAAGGTAAAATTATTAAAAGCGCGCCTAAACGACTAACGTATTATTTACTTTTGGGAAGGCCGTGAAATTTGCTAAACGGCCCGTCCCAAATCTCTAAGTATTTTTAATTAAGTAATTAATGAGGGACCCGCAATTTTAAATTTTTATTTGGCGAGGCTCATCTCATTTTATTAAGGGCCAACCTAAAGCAACTACAATTTTTATTTATTATTTGTCTCTAAAAGGCCAATTAATTCACGAATATAAATTCGGGCCTCGAATTCAAGTCCGAATTCAAACAAAAGGGAAAACCCTTTTAGCTTGAACCCGCTACCTAATTCAAAACCCAATTTTATATTTATGACTTAATTCCCTATATGCTTAATACAATTTTAATGATTTTTCTGATTTATGGATATTTGAGGCCTTAAAGGTCTGGCCCAATGAACATAATTTGAAGATGTAAAAAAAATCGTGGGCCTGTGACTGATATTCTCATTAGTTATAATCAGATTATGTTTATGTAATGCCATGCCAACCGTGGGCTTTTTTTTAGTTTATGGGCTTCCAGGCCCAAATATTATTTAAACGTAAGGCTGTTAAGTTCAAATTCAGCTACACCTTTAATTTCTATATGAGTTCCCCAATACTCAATTTAATGTGCAATTGTTTGTCAATGGAAAACTGATTTAGATTTCAAATATCTATTATTAAATGGCCCTAGATCTGATTATCAAAGAGGCATACAATTCCTTATCAATACTTAAATTGCTTCAATGACACATTATCAATATTCAAGCAACTCCTAAATTTAAAGTAAACTACTGCAATTATTTAGCAACATGCTAATGTTCATTATCAGAATCATTTCCTGTTCAATTACTTCTTTTTTTCGGATTTCTAAATGAGGCTACACAGGACTTACGAGATTAAAATAAAACTACAATTTCCAGTTTTTCACAGTTTGTAATTTTAAAACAATCTATGGCCTATGTTAACAGTCCATATAACAGTTTCTTTCAAATTTAAACAACAGAAATAATATTAGCTAAACAGTCCAAATAAAAGTAAAAGCAGTCCTAATTACAGTCCAGTTTTTTTAGTTCAGCTATACATACAGGAACCATTAACCAAATTACAAAAATTATTTAAACCTACAAAAATTGTTAAAAATGACAAAAGCAGTAGCAGAACTGGCTTCGATTTCATTTCATGTTGTCAATAGATGGTGATAAATCAAAGCTAGCTCGAAATGTGTACCTGGATATAGGAAATGTAAGAAGAAGAAGAGAGGATCAGCAGATATCAGAGAATCAGCAAAGGTAATCCAGCAGTAACACAACAATCAACACAGCCAATTTTTAGTCTAGAAGTGACTCAGTAATTCCAGAAATATTTTAAACCAAATGAAACTGATGTATCAACCCCAAAACAGCATCCAAATACCCAGAAATGAGCACAGGAAAGCAAACCACTCAAAAAAAGATCATAGTTGACTCAAATCTCCCAAATCCACTGCCTGGATGACTCAAACTGTCTTCAATCCTCAAATATTGAACAAAACACAAGGAAATTCAAGTAGCTTTCATCCTATATGAGTTAGAGAATTGAATTCAATGATCAAATCTGAAAATGACCTAAGTAACACTAATGTCACAGTAATTTTTTGGGATATTTCTATTAGATTTTTATTTTTATTTTTTTGAATTTTAGAAGGTTTGAATTTCAAAATCAGATATGAAATTAGAAGAAGCTTTTTTTTTTGGGGGGGGGGGGGGTTTTTGGGGCTGAAAACTNAGTGACTTCTAATGTTAACTAGAATACTACTCTCCTATTTTAAATACCCAAATTGTCCCTGAGCACCCCTGAAACTGCTGTATTACCCCAGACCTCTTTTATCCCATCTGAAAATGATCAACTATAAACAAACGACCCACTACTCTAGAATTAAACCAACAAAACCATTCAAAATTAAACAAACTCCTAACTGATCAAATGAAACAGAGATTGAGTCAACACTAAACTAATTACTCTAAGCAATCACAAAACAAAAGAAACTATCACTTGAGTTAACTAATCAATTACAATAAATAATTATGAATCGATTAACTAACACAGAATCAGAATGGATTAAAGTGACAACTAAATACAGTACTGCTAACAGAACCTTAACAATTTAACAAAACTCGATTAAACCCTGAACATGGCATTTAAAATAAAGCAGAATTAAACTAATGAACACCCCAATTGCATTCAATTAGCAAGTTTAAACAAAACTAAACATAGAAGTTAAACCTATCACCATAGTAGAATGAAATCAAAACTAGAGGAAATTTATTTATTTCGGATTAAAGCTTACTAATCAACTAAGATGATATCAAAAGGAGAAGGCAGAAGGAAACAGACAAAGGAGCTCACTGATGAAAATTCCTTAACCGGTCAATTCCCAAACTTGAATTTAGTCCACTTCCGGTGATACTTGAGCCTCATTTCTGCTGGATTCTTCACGCAGGAGACGAGGAGGGTTGCATAATGTCCATTTAGCAAGGTTTGGGAGATTAGGAGTTATGTCCGAAAACTTGATTTACGATTCTAGGTGCCCCGGAAAGATTTGAAGAAAAATAGTCATGGATTTGGGTAGGGGAAGGGGAGAATGACCTAGGATGTTAATTTGGGCGAGTTTGGACGAAGTTGCGTCGTGGCCGGAAAAAACTTCAATTTGATATTCGAAGCTTTTGGCCGGAGTTTGAAGGAAATGGTTGATGGATTCAGGTAGAGGAAGAGGAGAGGAGTATAGGGTGTTAATTTGGTGGTATTTGGAGGTGGGCCGCCGCCGTGGGCGATTTTCGGCGGCGGCTGACGGTGGTGTTACATAGTGGTTGAATACGAGGAAGATGAAGAGTGTTTTAGGGGTTTAAACATTTTTGGATATTTTTATTAATTAACTGAGATCGAATCCGAGCCATTGGATTAAAGAGATTGGATGGCTCAGATCAAACGACGCCAAACATCATCGTTTTGTTTAGTGTAGGGGCAGGCCGGGTTGGGGAATCATTTGGTCCTGGAAATGATACAAATGTATTTGGTTGGCGGAAATAATGCAAACAATGGCCCAATTTTACTTTTCAATTAAGGCCATACATTTTTTAATTGTTTTCCCTTTTATTTCTTTTTCCTGAATTTTTCTTGTAATTTTCTTCTTTTATTTTTTAATGTTTTCATTTGTGTTTATTTTTCTGATTTTATAAAAATACAAAAATTAAAACAAAGACCTAATATAATTCAAAGTTAAACTATTTAACTCCTAAAATTATTTAAAACTATTATGTGACGAATTCACAATTAAAATAATTAAAATGCCAAAGTGAACTATTTTTGTCATTTTTTATATGTGAACAATTTTAACTACTAAAATACGAAATTAAACCTAAATGCCAATATATTTTTGTATTTTCCATATGAATAAAAATGCACAAATAAAATGCAAACAATTAACCAAAAATACCACCAAAATTCACAAAAATTGTACAATAATAAAGAAATCATTTTATTTGAAACTTTTGGAATAATTTGCTTAGGAAAAAAATCACGTGCTCATGGCTGCCCCTCTTTGCCCGGAAACACGAAGAGTTTTCGTGCAAAGACAAGTGAGCGAAAACGAGCGATTTTTGCCCGTTCGTATATTCCGTGTGAAGCATTTTGAAAGAGTTGACCGCACCCTGCTTCAGAGGCTGCCTACATATCCCGGGCTAAACAGGAATCAGGTCAGTGTAGTTTGGGAATGTCTGGTAGCTGGGACTACCAGGTGCTGTGATTTCATTGTTGTTGCTGCTGTTACTGCTAGCTGACCTTCTTATAACACCGTGGTTAAACAAAGAAGCTAGCCTAAGCTATGATCTATGAGTTACAAAAGATCCTATCTAAAACTTGCTCTTGTGTTGCCTTGCACTTGTATATTGTATTCTTCCTATGGGATTCTTGTTGTTGCCTTGGCGATGTTTTGCCGTTCCTTTTGATGATGCTTGACTGCTGCAATTTGAAATTCGTGCCTCCATTCTTCAGGCGGGCTCCTGGTTGGTGACACTTGAGAAATATTCCCTTGTTCTCCAGGTGGGCTCCTGACGGTGATGCTTGAAAAGGTATTGTCTTGTTCTCCAGGTGGGCTCCTGACGGCGATGCTTGAAAAGTATTCCCTTGTTCTCCAGGTGGGCTCCTGATTGCAACAAAATAGACAAAGAAAGAAAATTTCCTGCCCTAGTTTGGTGATTGGGCACATCATGTTATCAAATATTAAAATTAAAGGCTAAAATTTGGATTGTAATTCCCTTGTTCTTCAGGTGGGCTCCTGACTGCTGAAACATTGAAATGGATTCCCTTGTTCTCTAGGTGGGCTCCTGATTGCTGAACTTTTTGGAAACGGATTACCTTGTTCTCCAAGTGGGCTCCTGATTGCTAAACTTGAAAAGTATTCCCTTATTCTCCAGGTGGGCTCCTGATTGCCGAACTTGAAAAGTATTCCCTTGTTCTCCAGGTGGGCTCCTAAATGCTGCATTTGAAATTTATTCCTTTGTTCTCCAGGTGGGCTCCTGCTTGCGACAAACATACAAGACAAAGAAAATTTTCTGCCCCAGTTTGATAACTGGGTGCATTATGTTACCAAATATTAAACTTGAAAGATAAAACTTGCATTATACTTCCCTTGTTCTCCAGGTGGGTGCCTGACTGCTGCGCTTGAAATGTATTCCCTTGTTCTTCAGGT